>ML100029.1:90668-104413 GCA_003697995.1 Taxidea taxus jeffersonii
GGGAGCAGGATTCTGTTCCCCGTGGAATCGACCAGGTGCTCCGCTTCACAGTGGACAGCAGCGGGGCTCAAGCACGGGTCTTCGGGATGCTTTTCTAAGAGTGTGGGGATCTCTCATTGCAGCCTGTCCGCCAGCACCCTGACTGTGTCTTCAGGGAGCAGTCGCGGGTCCCTGGCCTCCAGCCGGGGCTCGCTGGCCTCCAGCCGCGGGTCCTTGAGCTCCGTTAGCTTCACCGACATCTACGGCCTCCCACAGTACGAGAAACCCGACGCCGAGTGTGGCCAGCTTCTGCGCTTCGATCTCATTCCCTTTGACTCCCTGGGACGAGATACCCCCTTCTTGGACCCCCCAGTGCCCTCGGGCTTCCACAAGCAGAGGCGCTCCCTGGACACACCACAGTCCTTGGCCTCCCTGTCCTCCCGCTCCTCCCTGTCCTCTCTGTCTCCCCCGAGCTCACCCTTGGACACGCCCTTCCTCCCGGCCTCGAGCGACTCCCCCTTGGCCCAACTGGGGGACAGTTTCGAGGTGCCCGGCCTGGGCACCCTCGACAGACTGCGGGCCCAGGCCTCTGCTTTGGGGGATGAAGACTTGCAGGGCACGGCCTCCCTTCAGCCGCACGGGTTCCCCGGGGATGGGGAAGGACCTCGCGAGCAAGGACCCCAAGCGACCGCCACTCCCACGGCTGCCAGTGAGTACTGAGGAGTGCTGCGGGTTTTCTCGTCCTGGGGAAACGGGGGTTTCGGGTTCAGGGACGAAATTGCGTGCCATTGTGCTGACGTCAGCCGGCTCTTCGATTCCATAGCGAGCTTTGGTTTCAGACTGTTGGTGGGGTCACGCCTGCTGTCTGCATGCTTTCCTCCTGGGGCCCTGGGGTCTGGGGCCTGGAGAGGTCCCGGAGCTGGCCAGGTCGTCTTCCCCAGGTGTTTGGCTTGTCTTCAGAATGCGCTTCATTGTCGAAAAGGATGGTAAGCACCACCGCCTCCCGCAGTCCGAGGCCGCTCAGGAGGTCCTGGGCCTCCGTGAGCTCCCGGGGTTCGCACCGCCGGAGAGCAGCGCTGGCCTGGGTCTGCTTGTAGCCCCGGTGGAAAGCTCTACTTCCTGTGTCCCTGTGACTTCGTCTCTTCAGCCTTTGTTCTCCCGGTTTTCAAAGGTGTAATTTATCAAACGTGGGAATGAAAATAATTGGTGTCCTTTCAAAAGACATGCCGGTAAGCGTCCATCATTTCTCCCCAAGCGATGTCTCTGGTGCCCCTCAGATGGAGCCAGGCCGACCTCGTGCATCCGGTCAGTTACCTCAGCTTGTCCTTGGTGCCCGGGCCTGTCCAGTGGTAGCCCCCGTAGGAAACGGGACTGTCGCTCTAGAGAACGTTCCAGCCGACGGCCTATGCACAAAGCAGGGCCTAGGCTCCGCCGCTCCTCATCCGGACCCCGTGTGCTTTTCTGAGCTGAGCGGCAGCAACTTTAACTCCCTTAGAATTCCGAGAGTACCAAGAGCAAGGTCTCATTCCTCAAGTTCGTGAACTTTTATATGCATGGCAAGAAGGTTTTAGACCTTCCATTTAGGCACACACGAGATATTTGTGTAGCTTAGTGGCTTTCAACCAGGGGAGGATTTGAACCCTGGAAGGTACTGGTCAGTGGCTGGAGACCGGTTTGGGTTGTCACAAGTGAAGGCCGTGCGAGGGGGTGCAGCCAGCGTCTAGTGGGTGGAGGCCAGGGGTGCAGCTCCCCATTGTGCAGTGCCCGGCATGGCCCCCGTCACAAGGAGCCATCCGGCCAAGAGGTCGGTAATGCTGAGGCCAAGAGACCTGGTCTCGTCGTGTACTGGGGAGCAGTTCCGCAGCAGGGGGCGGAAACGCACATGAGGACAAAGCCAGGGCGGTATGGTGGGTTTCCAGCTTCAGATTCGCAGCTTCGAGGCCCAGACTCTGTTCCCCAGCCTGTTGGCTGGCTAGCTGCGTGACCTTGAGTGCATGCGCGGACTCGGCTGAGTTGTGGCTTCCTGCCCACGAACAAGGCGGTCTTCACTCACCACTGTTGTGGTCGCCTGAGTTTTACGTATGTAAGCACGCTGGGTTCTGTGGCTCTAATCAAATGATAGGCTCTGTTAGCACCTGCGCGCTGGACCAGGGATGTGTGAGCTCAGGAGGCAGCCCTGTGGCTTTGTGGCACCTGTGACTTTGTTGTCTCCTCTGTGTTTACGAGCATGCCTTTCGCATCCCCGGGCAAACGGTTTCTGGCATTCACATGTGCAGGTGCCCTTCATACCCTTTGTTCTTTATAATCACAGGTTCAGCCCTCCATGTTTACTCCTTTCATTCAAAAAAGAAAACACAAAATCAGACCAAATGGCACATCTCTTGTTGCTTAAGCTGACTGCCCTCAGTGCCTCGCCTCCCTGCCAGCCTGTCTTTAAAGGTTGAGGCACGAGTATCAGTCTCGTTAGGCAGAAAGTCCCAAGGCCCAGGGGCCCTTTTGGGCCAGGGGAAGACAGGGTGAGAGGGGGAAAAGAGCTGATTTAGTTTCTGATCCTGATTATTTTTTTCTTCCCACTCTGGCTAACGTTGTGTAATGCTTCAGTCCCTAGACTGGGAGGTGTTTGGTTAGGCTATGTTTGGGTACTGCCACCTCGTGGTCAGTTCATGTATGACAGTGTCTGTTGACTTGGGTCTTTATAGATTTGAAATCGTTAACTCCGCGAATGCATTGGTCCTAGTGGGTGCCCCCCGGCCCGCGAAGGCTGGGTTGGGGAACCAGCTCCAGGCGTGGACACGGGGTGACTTCTGGCCTCTTTTGATGTTTGTGGGAATGCTTGAGCCTAGAGTCATCGTAGCTTCGTAAAGATGGCAGGGATCATGGTACTGCTTGTTAGTCCGCCCGCGTTTGTGACACCTGCTGACGTGTAGTTCCCCCCGACTTTCTGGTTTCCTTAGGAACAGAACAGCCTAAGTTTGACCTCCGGCACGTTTAGCTGTTAGAAAGATAAAATTGTAGCACGCGGAAATTCAAAATTGCCCAAACCTATAAAGCAAGCTCTAGGAGTCATTTCTCCCATTGTGTTTTAAATCAAGCTGAGGAGGCAGGGGGGGGGCAAGGGGGGGGATAGACTATAGTCTTGAACATTTTTAATATTTTTACTACACTTTTATCTTTCTGGGATTTCAAAAGCCAACTGTGTCGGCACACCTGACTCTTGATCTCGGGGTTTGAATTCGAGCCCCACGCTGGGTGTAGAGATGACTTAAAAATAAAATCTTTTTAAAAAGCCAAATGTATCATGACTTTTGAAGTCTTTTCCTATTTTCTTTTCCCATTAGTATTTGCTAATCTAAATCTGGGAAACCTTGATTTTGTTCATCTGTTGACTGACTTTTTTTGTGATACTCATACTCTGTTTAAAACTGTTGGCTTAAATTCTGCAGTTTTTTCACTTTGTGCTTTTTTCTTTATCTCCTTTCTCATGCGGCTCGACAGAAACGTTCACTGTAAGTGACTTTGGATCCCTCACCTTGTTGGTCAGGCAGTAGGCACATCTTTGTGCAATGAATCTGTGTAGTTAGTGTGGGAGGGGTGTGGCCAAGAGGGGCATACCGCATAGCTGTGCCTTAAAGAAGCTTAAGCTTAAAGAAGCTTGCTAGTTACAGTTATTATTATTATTAATATTATTACTGTTATTTCAATGTTAATATTTGTCATGGCTGCTAAAGTTATATAAGAACCTGTCTAAAAGCTTGAAGTACTTATTCCTCTTTATTTTTCCCCAGATACCAGTGGCTGTCATTATTTTACTAATAGGCCACCTGGCAGCTTTGCCCACAATGTGACTTTCATTGTATTTTCTTTTCGTCAAGCAGTGCTGATGTCCTTAGGTCTCAGTGTCTGTCTGTCTGTCTTTAATGGTGGAAAGGTCAGTGATGTTTACAAGGAATGTCTGGAGGGCTGTTGGTTCCTTCCTTCCCTGGCCTTGCACCCCACGCCCCATCTCGCCATCTTGAGGCCCGGGAGCAGACGGCCAGGGATGTAGCGTGGGAGCCGCTGTGCGCTTTTTCTCAGCCCAGGCAACCGTTGATCGTACTTCCTTCCGACACCTGCTGCCCGTTGCCGGTTGCTCTGTGAATACGGTGACTAAGCCTGGGATCACTGAGGATTAATTCCTTTGTTTCCTTTTTCTCCGCTGAGACTGCCCCTGCAGTGAGAGAGAACTGGTGTGAGCACTGCACCACCGCTTCGCCGGCAGTGCTCGGGCCCCTTGCTTGGGGGGCTGTCCTTGAAGGAATGCAAGGCTCTGCCTCGGAAGCCGAGCTGAGTGAGGGGGCTCGGGAGGGAGACGGGGAGCCGTCTCGTTTGCCGGAGAGCCTCGCAACAAAGGGCTGCCGGCGGCGATTCTGAGCTGGGGGCTTCGGGTCCTCCCGTGGGGCAGGAGTGACGAGAAGAGCTGGGCTCTGAGAATCCGCTCCTCCAGCCGCCCCGGGATGGAGCCGACTTCGGTCCTGGACCAGCGAGGCGCCCGGAGCTGCCCAGGCCGGGCACTGCAGACCTTTGGAAGGACAGCCTTCGTCTGCGGTGGAGAGCTGCGGCCAGAGCCCACGGCCCGAATGTGTGGGCACCGTCCGGCGTGTTTGGATTTGATCGGTGTGTGAATAATGATTTGGTTGGAAAGCGAGCTGGTCATCAGTGGCCTGGACACTTCCCTCAACGTAGGGCTGCGCAGGTGCCTAGATTGTCGTGTTCAGATGGCTGAAGGGAAGCACAGAGAGGACAGGGGGACCCGCGCTGCTCAAAGGAGGCATTTGGATGTCAGAGAAAGGCCCCGTTCGGGGTTCCGTGTTTACTTGCCGTCCTCTCACCAAGTCTGCCTCTCTGGAAGGCGCTGAGACGCCCGTGTGCACGTTCACACCTGGCACGGGAGGGTGGCGGCCCTGCTTTCACTGGCTTTGTGAAAAGGAACTTGCGAGGGAAGGAGCAAAGACAGGGCATGAAGTGCTAAAAGGAAGAATGTCGATGGTTATTTTTGGCTCTTGATTAAAAGAGAGACAATGCAAAAATAAGCTGCGTAGTACCAGTAGCTTGCTAACCCCAGGAAAGCAATTTTAGAAAGAAGCAGATCTGGCCCCTGGGCTGCTGGGAGGTCGTGGCCATCAGAGGAGCTGTTTCCAGAGACTGAGTCTGGGGTCAGCCGTGTCCTCTGACTTGAAAGTCACCATGTCTTGTTAGGATTTATTTGGATAATTAAAAAAAAATTGTTTCTGGTTATAAAATATATAGAGTATATGTTTATTGTATAAAATATGGGAAATACCAAGCATCATAAAGAAGGAAATGAGAAACACCCCGCCCCCCGCTCACATACATTTAGGTAAGAGGTGCTGTCCACAGTTGGGGTAACCTTTCTTTCCTGGTCTTTCAGGGATGATGGTCTTTCTCAAAGTGTGATACGAAGGGGCATCCCCCCATTTTCTTCTGCTCTGTGTGCTCATTAAGGAGGTGAAGAGAGATTTGTGACTATTTTAAAGAGATTTTAAGGGCGCCTGGGTGATTCAGTTGGTTAAGTATCTGCCTTCGGCTCAGGTTGTGATCCTGGGGTCCTGGGATCAAGCCCCATGTGGGGCCCCCTGCTCAGCGGGGAGCCTGCTTCTCTCTCTCCCTGTGCCTGCCGCTCCTGCTAGTGCTCTCTCTCTGTCCAATAAATAAATCTTTAAAAAAACAACAAAAAAAGTAAAGAGCTTTTAAAGAAGTAGCCAGAAGTCTATTTTTTCAGTTTTTCAATATTAAAAAAAGTTTTTGAGTGCAGCAAATTTAAATATACGCATGTATGTATGATGATGTCTGTGTATAGGATGGCGTGTCTTTGGAACACTTAGTAAGTCTGTATGTGCCCTAACTTAGGGTGTCCATTTCTTGGCGTCACGGTCCCTGGCCCCCCGTGCTGTCACCTCCTGACCCCAGGTGTGTCTTTTGCTTATAGCAGTGACTCTTCGAGAAGACAGTGCCCGGAGGCTGGAGAGGAGAGCGCGCCGGGCGTCCGCATGCCTGTCGGATTATTCGCTAGCGAGCGATAGCGGGGTGTTTGAGCCTCCGAACAGAAGGTTAGAAGCTGATCTTCTCTCTCAGCACACTTCCCACAGTGTTCCTGTCAGGCACAAGACGTATGCGCACGGGGACTGGTGCAGTGTCGAAAACGTGTGTCTCCGAGGCTAGCATCTCCCCCGGGCTTCTCTCCACTTTGGAGTTGGGCCTTAGCAACCCGCCAAGAAAAGTCCTCTGGCTTCTGTGTGGCCCCTGGAGGGTGGCTCTCCCTCCGTGGCTCGAGCATGACTTCCTCCTGTCTGGCCCTGGTCGGTTGGAGGCCCAACCCCTGCTAGCTGGAAAGGAGAGCCAGTGGACAAGAGAGACCTGCCCTTCTAGAAAGGTCATTCGTTGGAAATGAATGTTCTCCCTCCTTCCCCTCTTTCCTAAGGTAGAGGAACCCTCTGTAACGACAGAGCACCTCTTGGGATTCTGGGCTGTGTCTGATTTGACACTTTTGATGTCATTGTTTCCTTCCCGGTGTCTGTCACACATTTCACTTGTCACGGGAGGTGTCAGAGTTAGTTCGGAAGTTTGCCCCGAGTAGCGCCCGTGGCTTGGAGCCGTATCCCGAGCTGGTTTGCTCAAAGACAACAGCACTGTGTAGGCGGGTCCCACGGAGCTGTGTCGTGGGCCTGCTGTGTCCTTTCCGTCCCATACAGAGGGCGTTTCAGTCTCAGCGTAAGGAAGTGCCTGGCAGTAGGAAGCGCCCGGAGCACCAGAGAGCTTCTGGCGAGCCCGTGGTCACTTGTGCCCTGGGCGGTAACGCCGGGGACCCTCCGCTTTGTTCAGGAGTGAAGACGCTGACGAGTCTGCGCCCGGAGACGCCTGTGGGAACGAAGGGCCCCAGATCCACGTGGGATTCTGGTGAGTACGGGACCCTCTTCCCCCTTCGCTCCTGGAACGGGTCCGTAGACCGGTGCCCACCCGGTGACCCGCACTTCCAGGCCGGGAGGGATGCGGGAACCCCCGCCGTCTGGCTGGTGCTCCCGGCCCGGCCCGCTTCAGTGGCCCCCGGAGGGGACAGAGGTGGCGGGAAGGAGGGCTGGGCCAGAGCGGCTCTATGGCGGTCCTCCAACACCGAGCCTTGTAGCAGGGAGCTGTCCCCTCACGGGGCCAGGACGCCCAGGGAGGTGGCCGCAGCGGCACAGGGGCCCGGGAGGTCTCACCGCGGGGGGTGGGGGGGTGGCAGTGCCAGCTCGAGCTGCTCTTTACTTGCCAGGCTCGACAGCGCCAACGAGTGTCTTCTCGTGAACGTGCTCCAGCTGAAGAACGTGGCGGGGCTGGTCCTGAAGGAGGACTGCAAGATGTAAGCTAGCTTGGCGACAGCGCTTCTCCCCAGGGTCCGGGGACCGGGGGCCACCCCGCCGGCAGTGGCGGCCCCTGGGGGAGGCAGAGGATGCGTGGGCCGCGTGTGTGCCAGAGCTCATTCCTGGTAGAATGCCAGGCGGCGTCTGCCCGGGAAGGCTCAGCGGCGTGCAGAAGAGTGGGCGACGCCGTGGCGCCGCGTGCTGCGGTCGTGCACAGCGAACGGAGCGGCTTTGGGCCGGAGCCGGGGCCCTTGTCTGAGCGAAGGACAAGGGAGGACACAGGCTTGTGCCAGGCGGGCACCACCACGAGGAGTTCCGTGGCCCGGGATGGCGGCGCGGCGGGGCCCCTCACCCGGTGACGGAGCGTGCCGCTCATGGTCTTCTTGAGCCCAAGGGTGCAGGCCCTTCCAGGAGTCTTTAAAGCTTGTCTTCTGAAGGCCTCGGGAGCAGCCCGGTTGTCAGTGGCCGCGGGCTCACCCTGGGATTTTGCCCACCGTCGTGGTGTACTTTGCAGCTGGTGTTTGCGCTTCTCGTTTGTTCCGTGCTGGGGGTGGCCAGGGCGGGAAGCCCGGGCTGGTGCGAGCGGTCTTGGAGGCCAGGCACGCGGAGCTTGAAGAGGGAGCCAGGAGGCCGTGGAGAGATCAGTGCAGGTGGCTTCCCAAAACGCTGGCGAAAGCAGGACCTCCATTGGACTCCTTCCCAAGTCGTAGCTCCTGACCTGTAAGCCTCTCTCCTCGTGAGTGTTTCTCCCTCTGGTCTCCGGGGGCACGTCAGTTCTTCGGGTTTACTCTTCGTTGAGAAAAGGTCCTTCTCCAAAAGACTTTAAAATTCTGCCCTCGGGCATCCAAGCAGGGGAATGCGTGTACACATACACGAAGTTTGTGCATCCTATCACGCAGATCTGTCAGGAAGTGTCACGTGTCTGTTTTTTCTTCCCTCTCTCTGGTTCCAGACACATCCGAGTCTATCTGCCGCCAATCGACTCAGGCACCCCGAACACTTACTGCTCTAAGGCTCTGGAATTCCAGGCCCCCCTGGTATTTAATGAAATTTTCAGAATCCCTGTACATTCAAGCATGTTGACGTTGAAGTCACTCCAGTTGTATGTATGTGCAGTGAATCCGCAGCTGCAGGAGGAACTGCTGGTACGTCCCTCCCCTCCCTCCGCCTCCCCTCCCTCTCTTTGTGTTCCCAACAGTCCCTGTCTCTCTCCCGCCCCTTCTCTTCTTGTCTTTCTGTCTTTCTTCTTCTTCTTCTTTTTTTTTTGTTTGGTTTTCGTTCTTTCTTGTTGCTCCATCTTTTGTCCTTTCTTTGTTTTTGTCTTCTTTGTCTGCCCGCCTCTCTCTCTCCTTTGTCTCTGTCTCTGCCTCCCCTCATTCCTTTTTCCTGTGGGGGGCTGCTTAGAAATTGTTGTCCTGTGAAGTGATCTCTGCAGCTGGGAGTACAGAAAGAGATTTGTCTTGCCAAGTATGCTTTAAATATAGTATCTTTAAATATATTGTCTTAACTAATCCTTGCAAGACTTCTATATGGCCCCCATTTTCAGTGGAGGGAACTAAGTAGGGTTGAAAAATTGGGCAAATAAAAATAGAGGATGGTCGGTTAAACATGAATTTCAAATACGCTGTGGATTCTTTATTATGATAAGTATGTCCCATGCAATATTTGGGACATACTTACACTTTAAAGAAATCCATTGTTTATTCGAAGTTCACATTTACGGGCCGCTCTAGGTTTTACCTGGTCCTCCTTGAACTAGGAGTGCGAGCAGCTTGTGTTCAGTACCCCAACCACACCCTGTCCGGGCCGTGACCGGCAGCCGGGAAGGTTTCTTTGTGAGGTTGGAATTTCTCCCCTTGGTCTCACCCCTCGGCGGTAGAATTAGATGGTGGAGTTCAGCCAGCCCTCTCTTGTTTCAGAAATCTCTGAGTGATTCCACAGCTCAGGTGGACCCTGAGCCGGACCTCCCCTCCCCCAGGTTGCCCACTCTCTGCCCCTGTCCCCCTCCCAGCACCTCCCCACGGGGCTGAAGCAGTGGTCCGGGAGCCTCCCTCAAGGATGCCCTCTGTTACTGCTTCCATTTCTCTGTAGTCCTTTGGAGAGCAACGACACATTCTGCCTTTCCGCTTCCAAGGTTACAATCGAAGGGCAGCCCTGATGTTTTCTGAGATTCCCCTTGCTTGTTAAGGTGAAATCATTCTGCTTTTTTTTTAAACACCCGTGCAGGGCATTGCTCAGATCAGCCTGGCCGACTACGACGGGTGCAGCGAAATGCAGCTGCGCTGGTACACGGTGCAGGTGTTCAGCAGCTGCGGGCCTCCCAGGGCGAGGGAGAGTGAGCGGCCCGGGAGTGCTGCTGGGGACCCCGCACAAGCTGCCGCCGCCGGGAAAACGGTACGTGTGCCCACCTCTCGCACTGCGGGCACTCACTGTCATGGGGGCTTCATTTCTCATGAGCATCTCTGCGTGCTTAGCGTGGGAGCGCAGCGGTGCCCAAGAGGCAGGTTCAAGGGAGGCACAGGAATGGGAGGTTTCGGTGTGTATGGCCGTTCATGACCGTGGCTTTAATGTAGACGAGCTAGTGATGGGGGCGGTGACGCATTGGTGGTTTTAAAATTTGAGCCCTCAGAGCTGCATGAGGTGGCCCGGCCCCGTCCTGCTGGCATGGTGGGCGCTCCTTGCCCCTGGAGAGTCGCGGAGGGCAGCCAGCCAGGACTCAGGCGCTGACCTTGTACCCCCCGCAGGACGCGGTGACGGCGCTGCTGGCCAGAACCACAGCCCAGCTGCAGGCCGTGGAGCGCGAGCTGGCCGAGGAGCGGGTGAAGCTGGAGTACACGGAGGACGAGATCCTCGAGATGGGGCGGAAGGAGGAGCTGGCCGAGGCCGTGTCCGAGAGGTACGGGAGGCGGCCTGTTGACTGAGCCTTGACTCGGCGGCAGCCGCTGTGCAGAGACAGCGCCACACGGTAGATGGGCCAGCGCGGCGAGGGAATGGACTTCTGTCCGATCCCTTCTGGAAGCACCTTGGTACTGCTTTACTTCCGCATTTTCCATGAGGAAGAGCGCCCGTTTCCAAAGCTTCCTGCTGCTTCTGAATGGCTTTGCCTGACTTTACTGCAGGGAGGGAAAGTGCATGGCCGGGGGCCAGAGTGTGGTATTCAGCGGCTGGGGGGAAGCTGGGCCGGGGTGGGGGAGGCTGGGAGGAGGGCTCAGGGTGCTGACCTTGGGTGCTAGAGACATACAGGCCCTCTTACTGAAAGGCCTCGTCGAGTCGTGTCCCCTAGAAAACAGGCCCTTTGACCTGATGGGAAGAGTGCTGTGTGCAACCACCGACAGCACGTAGGTCTCACTGGGTGCGTCTGCGTAGGGCACCTGGTCCCGTGAGGTGCTGTTTTCCCAGTTTTGTAAGAAACAGTATCTTTTGTTTTTGTGACACGTCCTTTCTGGCGAAGGGTTTTTACCAAATTCAGCGGTGGTTACACAATGTTTTATGTATGGGATGGGGAGGAAGGGAAAGCTCCACAAAATGCAAAACAAACAGGAAATCCTGGAGAGCTGTTACCATCGGTTCTACCCCACGCTAGTAAAATAAAATTTCCGGGAGAATTCCTGATAAAGAACAGAGGGCAGGGCGGACGGAGGAAGTTGGGGAAGAAAAGAGGAAGGGGAAGAAGGCCACCTTGACCCACCCGCTGGGGGCTTCTGCAACGTCTGCCTGCAGGAGCTGGCAGGCCGACTCGGTGGACAGCGGCTGCAGCAGCTGTGCCCAGACCAGCCCCCCGCACCCGGAGCCCTGCTGCGTTGGCGGCGACCCCCTCCACGGACATGCATTTGCTGGCCAGGCCGACCCTTACGGCCCCGAGAAACTTCAGCCCCCACCTCTGAAGGTAAGTGGAAAGGCTCAGGGGACTTTTGGGCCCCTCGATGGTCTGCCGCCCAGGCCCGGCTCGGCCCTGGAGGGAGGGCGTGTGTGGCCCCCCACGCGAAGCGGGAGGGGATGGGTGGAGGAGACGGGCGAGATGAAGCGGACAGGCTCCGATGGGGGAGCAGAGCGCCGTGGCTTTCCTGCAGACTCTCCCTGTGACAGTGGCTGTGGGGACAGTGTGGTGTGAAAGGACCGTGCTGTTGGGCCAGGGGGCTATAGCCAAGGGGCATTTCGCGGAGAGCCGAGGGAGAGAAGGGAAGGGCCTAAATCCGTAGGTGGCTTAAAATGGGCACAGCAGGTACCACAGAAATGTCTCCCAACTCTGAGCTGAAAAGGAAGAAGAGCTTCAGCTAGAAAGGGCAGATCAGTACTCCGGGTCGCCCGGCGGTGACCCGTTCCCATCTTCAGTGCCCTGCACGGCTCGGGAGGTCTCACGTGTCATCGCTTGGATGCGTCTCCCCTCTTTGCTCCCTTGCGACGTTGGGCACTACGAAGTGGCCCTTGGCCCCGTCGCCCCTTCTGTTCACCCGATCTTAGCTGTGCCCAGGGCCACGTTTTCAGCGAGGACGTCTTTCATGTTTGCCATGACAGATGTCTAAGGAAGCCTGGGAGGTTGTCACCCTAAAGCACAAGTCCCAAGAGACGTGGTGTCAGTTTCCCAACTGCACACGTGCGGCCCCTCTAGATGAGTGGTTCTGTGGCTGCTGGGGGGTCAGCTTCCTTAGTCGAGTTTGGTGTATGGTCGTCATCCCCACCCCCCAGCCCCAATTTTAATTTTGAAATACTTCAAATCTACGGACAAATTGCTTGAGTAATGGAACAAATACCCATATGCCCTTCACCGGAGCTCCCCAGCGGTTCGTTCTTGACCGCATTCTCTCTCTGCACGTGCACGTGGGCGGGTGCTGGACAGTGTAGATGCGGCCATGAAGAAAATGAATGGGAAATCCTGCCCTGGTGGGCGGGGGGGTGGCAAGAGCGTCACTCAGACACAGCCGTGCTTGAGAAGAGGGGCTGCTGGAGGACAGGATGGTAGGGAAGTGGGGTTTGCATTTTTAGAAAGATTTCCTATTTTAGAAGGGGTTTACATTTAGAGATAGAGATTTGCGGGGCACCTGGGTGGCTCAGTCATTAAGTGTCTGTCTTTGGCTCAGGTCATGATCTCAGGGTCCTGGGATCGAGCCCCACTTCGGGCTCCCTGCTCAGTGGGGAGTCTGCTTCTCCCTCTCCCACTCCTCCTTCTGTGTTCCCTCTCTTGCTGTCTCTGTTTCTCTGTCAAAAAAAAAAAAACACAACAAAAACAAATTTAGATTTGCATTTATATTTTATTTATTTGTTTATAAAAAGAATTTATTTATTTATTTGACAGAGAGCACAAGCAGGCCGAGAGGCAGGCAGAGGGAGAGGGAGAAGCAGAGCAGAGAGCCCAATGCTGGCCTCCATCCCAGGACCCGGGATCATGACCTAAGCCAAAGGCAGAGGCTTTAACCCACTGAACCACCTAGGCGCCCCTGCATTTATTTATATTTTAGATCGGGATTGTAAAACGGTGCAACCTGTATGGATAAAAGTATGGAGGTTCCTCCAAAACTTAGAACTGCCATATGATCCAATAATCCCACTTCAGGATATATATCCAAAAGAGTTGACCTCAGAGTCTCCAAGAGATGTTTGCACACCCTTGTTCCTAGAGATAGAGGGAGCCCAGTGTCCATTGTCAGATGAATGGATAAGAAAAAGGTGGTCTGTCCATGCAGCAGAGTATCATACAGTCTTCAGAAAGAAAGAAATCCTCTTGTATTCTACAATGCAGGCAGACCTTAAAGACACTGTGCTAAGGGAAATAAGCCAGCCACGGAAGGGAGAACACAGTACGATTCCACTTACAGGTTCATGTGGACAAGAAATACGAAGGTGGTCGCTAGGGGACAGGAGGATGGGGAGTTAATAGGGACAGAGGCTGTTTGGGAAGATGAAGAATTTCTAGAGCTCTGTTTCCCAAGCACGTGAATGTATTTAACACTACTGGTTAAGCTGTATTTTATGTGTTTCATACAATAAAGAAGGATGAAAGGTCGTGGCAGCCTCACCGAGAACGCGGTTTTTGAACAGAAGCCTCAAGGCAGGAGACTCTGGAGCCTTGTGGGGGGCTGGGGAAGAGCACTCAGGTGCAGGGAGCTGCGAGTGCAGGCCCACGAGTGGGGGTGCGGGGGGCTGACGACAGAAGAGCAGCGAGACCAGTGTGGGGCAGGGGGCCAGGGCGGTTGTCAGAGCTGAGCACAGAGGGAAGTGAAAGGACCAGATCATGCAAGGCCCACTCCGGACTCTCCCTTTCCTCTGAGATGATCGGGAAAGTGGTGGATGGTTTTGAGCCCAAGGTTGACATGATCTGACTTAAGGTTTTCCGTGGACTTTTTCTTTTTTCTTTCTTTTTTTTTTTTTTTT
>RCUC01122986.1:0-54284 GCA_003697995.1 Taxidea taxus jeffersonii
TTGAGGTGAATGGTTGATAATGAACAGAGGAAAATGCCAGTAACATGAAAGAAATGTGCTTCTTCCTGAGTTGAATCTTCTTACATATTCAAAGAATAATTTATTGCCTGTTTTACTATAAGTAGATATTGAGTTTTCCATGCAATCCCTTCAATAATTGTCTCTATAGTATTCTTTGAAATTTATAGAAGATATTACCCAGTAACAATGTGATAGGTTTTCATTTGTTTATATCCACCTATGAGGAAATACTTCTGAGAGATCTTTTAAATGACTTGCAAATGTTGCCCTCTGGTGGAAGGATACACAATTACTTCAGAAGCAATTGTAGTCCTTAAAATTATGTAATTAAAAATCACTGTTTCCTTCCTTTCTTTCTCTCAGTCTCTCTCCCCCTCATTCACTCCCTCTTTTTCTCTTTTTAGTACTTTTTAAATTAATATCTACAGCTAAGAGTATGAAGTCTCTTTTGTGGACAGTACACTTGCAAGTGCCTAATTAAGTACTGAATATCTTTAGAAGTAAGTTGATTATCTAAGAATCAGTTAACCAGGGTTATTATATGGAAATTTAACTCGATTAAGATTTATAAATGATACAGCAATCAGACAGTAGGAAAATGGGTTAAATTTTCTAATCCCAATAGAATAATTTATGATAATTTTATAAATATTGCAAAACAGTAATGTAAATTTGATGTTTCCTTCTCCATTACCAAAAAATATATTTTAAAGGCATCACATTTAATGCCATTCACAAATCTCTCCTGGAGAATTTCTTTTTTTTTTTTAAAGATTTTATTTATTTGACAGAGATCATAAGTAGAGAGAGAGGAGGAAGCAGGCTCCCTGCTGAGCAGAGCCCGATGAGGGCCTCGATCCCAGGACCCTGAGATCATGAACTGAGCTGAAGGCAGAGGCTTTAACCCACTGAGCTACCCAGGCGCCCCTCTCCTGGAAAATTTCTTAAGGCAAATTTATTTCAAAAAAATTCTTCAAGGGGCGCCTGGGTGGCTCAGTGGGTTAAAGCCTCTGCCTTTGGCTCAGGTCATGGTCCCAGGGTCCTGGGATGGAGCCCCACAGCGGGCTCTCTGCTCAGCAGGGAGCCTGCTTCCTCCTCTCTCTCTCTGCCTGCCTCTCTGCCTACTTGTGATCTCTGTCTGTCAAATAAATAAATAAAATCTTTAAAAAAAAATTCTTCAAGTTATCTAATTCCAGGGATATTTTAAATGCAACATTTTCTATTATTTTTTTCAACAAATACTCAACAGATAATTTGCCCTTGTATTTTAGGCCCTTTCCTGGAATATAATAAACCAAGAGCTCAGGACAGTGGTCATTTGTTATAATACATGTTATAATAGATGGAGGAAGTATATATTCCTGAAGAGGAAGGTGCTTTGAGAAGCTATTTTTTAAAGTATCACTCTTTATTATTTGACTTGAATTCCTAAATCAACATTCACTCTAATAATTCCACACTTCTTTCAGGTGGAGGCTATACAAATAAGCTCTAGGATTCATCTGTGACTTGTTTCTTATCAAGGCTTTTTAAGTGGACAGCTTTTAGTTCAGCTTTATTTGATTATACTTGGCAGTGTTAGCCTCAGAGACATTTCCAAGAAATTATGATTATACAATTTCTTGAGTGTTGGAGATAGAAGAAATAATTTAGTTTGTCTTACCCACATCTGTGTACATAAGTCAATATGTTGCACTGCTGTATTTAGTAGCCTAGTAAAAAGTATCTTTTGATTTCCCTGTGATCTGATTAAAAAAAACTGGAAGTTTTCAATAAAGCACATTGTAATCTTAAGTATATATTATAACTACCAAAAATGTATGTATAGAATCACTTATGCTATGTGTCATTTTAGGGTGTATCTTACTCTGTATAATTTACCATTAGAAAGATTTATCCAGAGGCGCCTGGGCGGGTCAGTGGGCTAAAGCCTCTGCTTTCGGCTCAGGTCATGTTCCCAGGGTCTTGGGATCGAGCCCCACATCGGGCTCTCTGCTAGGTCGGGAGCCTGCTTCCCCATCTCTCACTCTCTCACTCTCTCTCTCTCTGCCTGCCTGTGATCTCTCTGTCAAATAAATAAATAAGATCTTAAAAAAAAAGAAAGATTTATCCATTTTATTCCTATCCTTTCTTTCTGTACTCAAGGAAAAAAAACCCAACTTCTTATTTTCTTCTTATTTTCTGAGAAAAATCCAAGTTTAACATGAATGGAGGCCAAATACTGTTGTTCTCAATGTCAGAAAAGTACTTCTAATTTTGAATTCCATAGTATATGTAGAGAGTAATGTGATAAATTACAGAAGGACTTTGAACTCACTTTAAACTCTCAAAAAGATTTTCTTAAAGTGAAAGATGTGATTGTATAAGGAATACTGGGAGAAATTAGGACAGAAAAGAGATGCAACTTGAAAAAAGAATAAAATAAATATATATTTCAATTATGAAGGAGACCAAGGCAGAGATCACCATGACTTAAGATGTTTTATATGTAAATAAAGAGATTAAGTGACAAGTAACAAGTAATATCCTTCAGGTGTGATGAAATCTTACCTAATTGAAATGTCTCCCTCTCTCTCTGGGTCCTATAAGAATCCCACTTAGCTTTTATCCTCCTAGGTTGCTGATGTCCTTCCTTTCAATAGCATATGCTTGTCATTCCAGATTGTGGAATATTATGTTCCTTGGAGGAAAGCATCTAGAATTATTGAAATTTCCCACTTGGCTGCAAACACCTAGGTATCTTCTGTTGAAATTGTCCACATTTTCTAAGTTACTTAAGCTATCAGAGGCAGAAGGTGGGGGAATTTCACTTCTAGAATATTTAGAGTGACATTTCCCAAAGTAAAGCTATGGGTACATAGTTTTTTTAGTAGGACAGAATATTTAAAATACAGAGTATCTCACCGCTGTATGGAAACTCTATCACAATTTTGGAGAAGCAAAAACAACAGAAGTAGCAACAGTGAAAAGATGTAATGAAATACAGTGTTGGCTATAAATCTTTTCTAACCTCTGCCCTCTAGTGGTGAAAAAGAAAAAAGAGTTCTTTCAGTTAAAAAGGTTAACCTAAAGCATACTGACTTAAATTATTTTAAAATCAGCAGGTAAATATGTCTCAAATAATATTCATATTATTTGTTTTTTTCCTAACACAGAGAATAAAGGGGCACTGATTAACTACCATGGAAAAATTGTGCTACAACTTAAATAATTTTTTGGTAATTTTATGGTAATTGTAAAGACACGATTATACTATGGTGAGAACCATGGTGAGTAGGTCTTATTGTATAAAAAGGAGAGGCTGTGGTCCTTCACTGACACTGGATATTGAGTGCCATTTCCTTTGCTCATTCATTGTGGAGAAACAGAATCAGAGAGCTGATCAAACCATACCTGAAACCTGCTCTCTCACTAGATTGACTTTCCAAATTTTTGAGCCACTGAGTCCCTTCTAATTAACATTTAAGCCAGTTTGAGTCAGGCTTTTCATTACTGGTAACTGAAATAATCCTGATTTAGCACCTTAAAAGTATTTCATAGATGGATAAATGAGTGAATAGAAAAAAAGGATAAATGGATAGATTTGAGGTCTAGAATATAAATTAAAAACACTGGAAAGTGAGAAAGGTCATATAAAAGTAATTACAGAACAAAATAGCAGAAAGGCAGAATTGCATAAGACAGAAGAATTTCAAGTGAATTCAATTACACTTTTATTCAACATTTCTAAGTTATGATTATGTTCCAGGTCTTTTGATGGATACCAGGGAAACAGAAGCATAATACACAGATTTTGCTCTCAGAAAGCTCAGATTTTAATTAAGAATTTTATATTTTTTCTTATAAATAATCAGGATAACATTCTTAGAAGTTTAATCAGGCAATAATGTGGTAAACTGTGAAGAGAAAATGGAGGCAGTCGTCTCAGTTCAGAAGACAACTATTGCAATAGTCTATCAGCTGATGAAATGTTTTAAAAATTAGTCTTCTTTCCCTTATCGTGATCCAGTTGTTGCTAAAAATAAGAGCAGCTAACATTAATATTTTCAGGAAACTATTATTATTTTTAGTTTTCTTTTTGTTCCTGCTTTTCTGTTGATTTCCTCTTTTTCACTTTGTTTTAGATTCTTTTAGACTTTTTCCCCATACACGTAGAAGTCCTCAGCAGTCCATTTGTCTTCAAGAGTAAGACACTGTGGGGGAGCCTGGTGGCTCATTTGATTAAGTGTCCAGCTCTTGATTTCAGCTCAGGTCATGATCCCAGGGTCACGAGACTGAGCTCTCTGTTGGGCTCCATGGTCCACGTGGAGTCTGCTTGAGATTCTCTCTGCCTCTCACCCTGATCTCTCTCTTTCATAAATAAACAAATCTTTAAAAAAAAAAAAAAAAAAGAAAAAGCACTGTCGATATGGGCCTTATCAACCAAGATGAATCACACAAAAACTCAACCTTTCAGTTGTGGGCCCTGGATAGCAACAACATTTGTTTGTTTGTTTGTTTGTTTTTGTTTTTGTTTTTTTAATGGTATGTGTTTTTTTTTTAAGATTTTATTTATTTATTTGACAGAGAGAGATCACAAGTAGGCAGAAAGGCAGGCAGAGAGAGAGAGAGAGAGAGAGGAGGAAGCAGGCTCCCTGCCGAGCAGAGATCCCCATATAGGACTCAACCCAGGATCCTGAGATCATGACCTGAGCGGAAGGCAGAGGCTTAACCCCCTGAGCCACCCAGGCACCCTGTTTTCGTTTTTCTTAAGTTGACGAGCTTCTTTATATAGGAGTCCTCCAATCTCTTTCCTGAAGATTATCTATCTGGCAACCAGTATTCTAGAAGCTGAGTAGAGAAGAGCTAGCGATAGAATCTCGCTGTTCAGTATGCAAACTACCATGTTTCCTCCTGATTTTAATAAGGCATGTTCCCCCCCAGACCTCAGCTGTGCCTGCCTTCCTTGAGACCCAGGTCTATATGATTCACCCTGCAGGGATAAATTTCCATATTCTGCAAGATCTATTTGCCTGTCTCCATAGGCTAAGGTAGGTCTAAATCCTCTATACAGAATTGCAGCAAACCATCTGTTTTTAACCACAGGCCCACAATGCTGCTTTCAGAGTGACCTGACCACTAAAACTCACAAGTTTTTTCTATAGTTTACATATGAATCAGATTGCCTCTTGTTATCTCCCACAGAAAGGCATTTAAAAGTCCATCTTTCCCCACCATGTAGGCCACTTTCCACTTGTCCATCAGCCTTCCATCTTTTAAAATCTTGTTAACATCCCCTACATATTGGAAACTTCTGTTTCATTCTCTTTATCCTTGGGCATTTTTAACTTAGAAAAATCTCTTACTATCATTCTAGTGAGGTCCTAGGAGAAAATGGACATAAGCTATATATGTTCGCTCATCCAGATTTAATTGGAAATCAGTGTCTATTTTATAGTTAAAAAAAAAACAACTGAAAACCATGCCCACACAGAAACCTGCACATGGATGTTTATAGAGGTTTATTTATAAATTGCCAAAGCGTAGAAGCAACGGAGATGTCCTTCGGTAGATGAATGGATTGCTAAACTGTGGTACATTCAAACAATGGAAAATTATTCAGCACTAGAAAAGAAATGAACTATCAAGCCATGAAAAGACACGGAGACACTTTAAATGCATATTATTAAGTGAAAGAAGCCCATTTGAAAAAAAAAGCACATGCTGCATGATTCCAACTATATGACATTCTGGAGAAGGCAAAATTATGGAGAAAGTGAAAAGATCAGTGGTTCCCAGGAATTGTAAGGGTTGGGGCCTGGGAGGGGAAGGAAGAACAGGTGGATCACAGAGGATTTTTAGGGCAATGAAAATATGATACCATACTGATGGATACATGTCATTACACAGCGGTCCAAGCCTATACAATGTACAACAGCAAGATTGAACCCTAATGTAAACTATAGATTTGGGTGATTATGATGTGTCCATGTAGGTCAGTTGTAACAAATGTAATCCTCTAGTGGAGATGTTGATATTGGGTATGGGGTAGGGAGTATATGCAACTCTCTGTACCTTCCCCTCAGTTTTGCTATGAACCTTAAACTCCTCTAAAAAAATAGGTCTTAATATTTTTAAAAAGACTATTGTATGACCTTGAAGCCAATCTCATGTTTCTCTTTTTCAGGGATAGAAAAAAAATAACATATTTATCACAGAAACAATTCTAATATTTCAGTTTGTACCATTCTGATAAAGGTTAGCTGAATCCTCCCTAGGGAAGCCTACCTCTACACCTTCATCTTAACTAATCTCATTCTTACTCTTTAAACACCATGAACACAGGACAAGTGTGTTTTTGTGTTAGGACCTCTTCTGGCTTACTATCATACTATCTTTTTTAAAATTCTCTTCATTACAGGGAGCCTGGGTGGCTTGGTCAGTTAATCATCCAACTCTTGATTTCAGCTCAGATCATGATATCAGGGTTGTGAGATCCAGCCCAATGTCAGATTCCACACAGGGCGTGAAGTCTGCTTGAGGTTCTTTCTCTCCCTCTCCTCCTCCCCTGCTCCTCCACCCCTCAAAATTTAAAAAAAAAGTAAAATTCTCTTCTTTCTAGATCTAGATTTTCATTTTTTTGCATTAGAGCCAATGGAAGAACAGCTTAAGACCACTCAATGGCCATCCCTATCCATTCAGTGACCTGTGGACCAGTCCCCAGTGGCAGGTTGAGTGCTCCCATCCTTACTAGAGAACTACTGGGTGGGAATAGAGGAAGGCATGCCTTCAGATCTCAGGCTGAGTGGCATTAAACTCACCCTGAAATCCCTGCTTGGTCACAGCCTTTTCAGCAGAAACATGATCTTCCTTTTTAATCTCTTATGGATCCCTGTAGAAGTAGAGATCAGGCATGGGTTCTTATAGGGCACCACACATACTTGGAACTTCTAGGTCAGCATCCACATCAGACCCCTTGCTGTTGTGCAGAGTGACATGTCCACACAGGGCATTCTATGTTACATAGAGTGATGTAGACAGGTTAGCGTAAGACATGTCTTTGAGAGGATGGTGGTCAGTGCTGGGATCAGTAACCATCAGAAAATGTGGCTCCTGGGAAGCTGCCTGGATCTGGCTAGTGAAGTTTCCAGAAACCAAGCAGCCAATAGGAGGAGAGGTTCTGGTAGCAGCAGCCAACTTCAGCCCATCCCCCTGGCCAGTATTCCTGGAAGATATGACTCTGACATCTGCCACATCCTCAGTGACAACAATGGCAGGAGCCATCAGCAGAAGCTGCTTCCAGGTGCTTTTCAGATTTATGACGTAGATGCCATCACGTCACGTCCACGTCAGGTCACATCACATCATGAATTTGTAAGTCAATATTAGTGCCACTTAAGTGGGCTCCTGCTGCAAGGAATTTGAGGACATCCTTCTTCACTTGCAAGATATATGGGCTCCGGACATGGTAAACATTTCCCTTTAAGTTAGAATGGAAACCCAGGACATTGCCCTATAGAGAGAGCACTGTTTGGATAACACCGAATGGTTCAGCAGGTATTTTTGAATAAATGAGTAATTGGTGTTTGAACTTAGAGTTGTTTTCTGAAGAAAGTGAATAGATTTTGTCCACTCTAATGGCATTTGGCTCCTAAGTGGATTCTTGGTCACTAGTCTCTCCTGAGTTCCAGTCCACTTTTTACACCCCTGTGGGACTTATCTGCCGGAAGCAACCCTCAGATCTTTCTGCCTGTTTTTGCAAAATCTTTCAGAACTCCAGTCTCTTTGAAAATCATTCCATAGTTCCTTCTGACATCAATGACATCTGCTCATTGATGAGTAGCTGGTCTGAATCTGCTATTCCAAACTGATTTCCCACTTTTCCTTTTTAGTGTTCTACACATTCTAACAAATTGAAGTCTGCTATTACCCACACAATTCCCACTCCGTTCTCCTCTGGCTATACGTTCCCTACCACTCGCCCATAATGCCATTTCCCTTGCCTTCATTTACCAGTGTCCAGCATGGCTCATCATTCCAGACCCAGATCAAATGCATGCTCTTTAATGAAGTGCCTTCCATTATCCCCTCACTGGAAAATGAGATCCAGCTCTGTCATTGGAAAAAACGAACAACACTAGAGAAGGTAATTAAAACCCATCAAGCCTCACTGTCATTATCTGTTAAATGGAATGAGTTATATCTATCTTTTGCAAGTTAAATTAAATAATGCATGTAAGCCACCTCTCACAGTGCCTGGCACACGGGAGTAATTATTAATATGATGATGGTGATGATGACTATGGTGACGATGGTGATGATGATGATTTATTTAAAACTGTTATATGAAATGCCATTTTCAACCCCGCAGTCTTTGAAAATGGGGTTCCTTTTTGCATGATGTGCATTTTCCATAATTCTTGCCAGACAGACAAACAATAAATAAGGTTGAATAAATATATCCTCCTGAACTTTATCACTAGATTCTGATTGTGGGAAAGGGTGCTGTATTGGTTTCCTAGGGCTACCACAACAAATTACCACATTCTGGGTGGCTTAAAACAACCGGAATTTATTCTCTCACAGTTTAGGAAACTTGAAGTCCAAATTCAAGGTGTTAGCAGGTTTGGTTCCTTCCACGAGGGAGAAATCATCTCATGTCTGGCTCTTAGCTTCCAGTGGTTGGTAGCAATCCTTGTCTTTTCTTATAGATGGGTCACTTCAACCTCTGCCTCTGTCTTCACATTGCTTTCTTCTCTGTGTCTCTGTGTCCTCTCTTCTTAGAAGGACTTTGGTCATTGGATTTAGGGCCCACTCCAAATTCAGAATGTCTTAATCTCAAAGCCCAAATAAGTTTCCATTCTCAGGTTCAGGTAGATAAAAATTTGGAGGAGACACTGTTCAATCCACAAATAAATCCAAGGCTCCTACTTCCTTATAACAAACTGTAATTAAGAATCTAAATTCTAAAACTACATTGCACTGGCCCAGTCCCTGGCCTTTTCCACGATGTGTGGGTTCGGTTACATTGCTTAACTATACCCAGTAATAATATCTACCTTAAAGAGTTTCTGTGAATTAAGAGAAATAATCCTTACAAAGGGCTTGTCGTTAATCAAGCAGTAAATGTAGGCTTCTTCTTTCCTATCCTTCCCTCTCCTCTCCTCTCGTCTCCTTTCCTTTCCTTTCCATTTTTTTTCCCCCGTTTTACAGGGCACATTCTGCCTGGAAAGCTCACTCCCCTTCCCATTGTTTACCTGGTTAACTCCTAAACATTCCTGTTTCAGCGTAAGGTTTACTCCCACAGGAAGGTGTTCTCTGACATCCTCGGTGGGATCTAATAGTCCTCCATAGTCCTTCCTTTAGTCTTAATCACAAGCATCATTATATGATGAACTATTATAAAACAATAATTGAATGTACTCTAGGGATGGTATACGCTCCACAGGGACAAGCACTCTGTCCAGTTTGATAGGGACTCAGATGGCCTGGGGTGAGATCCCGGTCCCTTCAGTCTTCCTCTTTGCCAGAGCTCCTCTGTCTGAGCACATCTGTTTCCTCACGCAAAGCAGCTTTATGGTTATGACTCAACCGGGCAGTCGCGAGGATTAAATGAGATCCTATCTGAAATACATAGAGCTCCCAGTGTATCTCACATGCCAAGAGCTTTAAAAATCACTAATTAGTATTTTGTTTTCTGTTCCTGGCACTTGGTGGGTTCAGTGAAAGAATGTGTCTTGAGCCAGGTTATTGGTCAAATCTAGGAATACAATCTGTGCCACAGAAGAGTGTGGCAATTCAATAGTTTCCAGTGACCTTGTCCTCATCAGAGATTTTCTCTAACAAAAGGAGCTAAAAAGCCCAAGGGAAGAGCTGCCTAACACCACTGCCCCCAAATAATTTTCTTTCTTATAGATTTTACAATCCCATTTAGAACCGGAATTTAAAAAAAAAAAAAAAAAAACGGGTCAGAGAATCCAATTTCTTTCTAGCCCTAGGGTGGTCTTTTGGAGATGGAGAAAGGCCTTTGGAAGTGCAGTGAAAAAGATCAGGCTAAAAACTCTAGTTCCTTATTAGTGAGTGACACGAGGCCGGATGCAGCAATTCTTTAGTGTAAGGAGGCTGACAGAAACTCACCCGGACTTTGCAACTTTTAATGGGCTTCTCTACGGTCTAGGAAAACAACAACAGTGCTGTGTGAACACAAAAAGGCAGCTTTAAAATGTTCAATAAGATTATTCACTACCCCAAGCATAAACCAGCGTTCCGGAAGAGAGATGCCCATTGAAGAGCATGCAATATTAGAGGCCGTTGAGTGGTACAGTGTTGCCGTCGGACTGACCCGGCTTAAAACTCTGATGGAAATGTCACTTTTTTTTTTTTTTTAAATGAGTCATGAATCACACAGGTTTTAAATCTACTTTTTAGGGGCTGACAGCTTGATGGCTGGAGTCATTTGTATTTCCTTAAATAGAGGGAGCTGAAACAATGAGAAAAAATAATTATATATATATATACACGTGTATATATATATAATTATTTTTTGCTGAGACACAATTTTAGAACTTGAAGATTATTCAGTCATTTTCCAACTATTTATTAAAATTGATTTTTTGGGGGCACCTGGGTGGCTCAGTGGGCTAAGCCTCTGCCTTTGGCTCAGGTCATGATCCCAGGGTCCTGGGGTGGAGCCCCACATCAGGCTCTCTGCTCAACAGGGAGCCTGCTTCCTCTTCACTCTCTGTCTACTTTGATCTCTGTCAAATAAATAAATAAAATCTTTTAAAAAATTGATTTTTTGTGTATTGACCTTATATGCTATGACCTTGATAAATTTAGCTATTAACTCTATTAGGTTTTTTGCATATTTGTTAAGATGTTCTACATATACAATCGTGCCATCAACAAATAAATACAGCTTTCTTATTTCCTCTCCAATCTCTACACTCTTTACTTTTTTTATTGCCTTATTACACTGATTAGCACCTTTAGCACAATGTTGAATAGAAGTGGATTAAAGCAAGAACTCTGTTTTTTTTAAAAGATTATTTATTTATTTGACAGAGAGAGAGAGAGAGAGAGAGAGGGATCACAAGTAGGCAGAGAGGCAGGCAGAGAGAGGGGGCGGGGAGCAGGCTCCCTGCTGAGCAGAGAGCCGAGGACCCTGGGTTCATGACCTGAGCCGAAGGCAGAGGCTTTAACCCACTGAGCCACCCAGGTGCCCCAAAACCCCGGTTTTGTTGCCAAAAGTTTCCCTAGGTTTGATGTTGGTGTAGTTTTCTGTTGACGCCCTTTATCAAGTTATAAAAATTCTTTTATGCTGCTAGTTTTGCTGAGGGTTTTTGTCACAAATGGGTGTTGAATTGTCTTTTCTTCTCCTCCGAAATTTTGAGTAACATGATTGTGTGATTTTTCTCCTTTATTCTTTAAACATGGCTAATTATGTCAATGAGCTATTGACTATGAATCTAACTTGCTTGGCCCCTTAAGGATAAGCCCCATCTGGTCATGAGGTATTATAATATTAAGGTGTTGCTGATTTGGCTTGCTAACATCAGTTTAAAGATTTTTTGTTTCTATCTTCTTAAGGCATAGAAGGCTGTTCTTTCGCTTCCTTGTAATATTGCTTCTGCTTTTGCAGAGTCATGCTGGCCTCATAAAAGGAGTTGGAAGCAACCTCTCCTTTAAGCCCTTGGATAGATAAATACTAGATATGGAGGTATTAGCCAATTTAAAGTCAATATCCAGTAATTTAATCATCACTGTCATTTCTACATCTGTTTCTGTTGACTTGTTGGACTTCTGTTATGTATCATAGTTTCCCACTTCATTATGTGTCTAATAACTTTTTATTATATGCTGAGCTTTGTAAATGTTACACTGTTGAATGTCTGGATTTTTCTTTCTTCCTTTGGAAACTGTTTTTGAAATGTGGTTATATTATTATGAATCTGTCTGATTCTTTCATGACTTATTTTTAAGCATTGTTAAGTTTAAGAACAGGCTTTACTCTAGGGCTAATTTAAATCTGTCTCATATGAGACAAGCCCAAGGTGTCATACTAAGGTGGGACCTTTCTAGGATCTCTACTGATTGCCACAGGTGTTCACAAGTTCTTTCCACCATACATAGTCAGAACTCTGCCTTTCCCCATACCAACGTGAGCTTTGAGAACTTTTCAGCAGAGAGCCGTCTGGGAATCATTTGCCTGACCTCACACACAGTTTAATAGCTGGCAATAGAATCAAGGGAATTCTTGTGCAGATTTCTGGGGCTCTTTCTCTACATAGGTCCTCCCTTTCCAATGGTATGTCTTGCAAATATCAGCCTTCCCAGCTCCCGGAACTCCAGTCAAAAAGCCAGGCACTGCATGAGCCTCCTCTCTCTATTATTCAGCCTTGAAAGTGCCTCCAGGCAGAGAGCCCAAGGAGTAAGAGACTACTCTTCATTCCGTTCCCCTCTCTCAAGAAGCCCAAGTCAGTGAGGTCTAGTTGTTTACTCTTTGCGGGCAAGTCCGGGGCCAGTTAATAAGTGCACTTCATAGGGTCTTTATAATATCTGAGTATTACATTGGAATTTTACTCATGTATGTGAGTTCTCCAGCACAAAGTCATGAATAGTGGTGTTAATAATTACAGTTTCCCCTCACCTGCCCACCTTTCAGTTCACCTAGCAATAAATCAATGTTTAGGAAATTATTTAATCACCATGTGTCTGTAAATAAACTAAAATCTACTGAATTGTCCACTTTCAATGACTGAATTGTATACTATGTATTTATATTTCAATAAAGTTTTTTTTTTTTAATGCATGTGGCTTCCATTTGCAAACCAAGAGCTAAGCTTAGAGTTTCTTCATTGCACAGAAAAAACAATCTCAGTTTGCTATTGAAAAAATCTTGAGCAATAATGGATTTAGAACTGGGGGAAAGCAGTGTATGGCAAATGGGAAATCTCACTGCTTTGTGGGATGGTGACAGAAAGGTGAAGTCAAAAAGAGGAAAGCATATTAATGAGACATGAATTTCAATTTCCCCATCCTAGGCTTTAGTCCAGAGAGGAATAGTATCCTAATAAGGAGAGGGGGTGTAAGCAGATGCTACTGGTACCCTACCCATTGTCCTTCATTCTACCTAGAGTTTCCTGCACCTTCAGTGGACAATTTCCATCAGACTGTTGGCATTCCATCCCAAGTGCCTGCATCTCTTTATCTTTTTCAGAATGATTTTTTTGGCTGCTAGAGTGTTCTTGACTTGCAAGGACAGGTAGAACTTCATGAGAGTCATTCCTAGAAGCAACCTTTAATCAATGAAGGATGGAGTCAGTGGATAAAGACCCCATCTTGTCCCTCCCTCAGCATAAGAATTCTGGACTTTGTTTTCAACAGTGTCTCTGAGGATTCTCAGTAAGGCTGAACTCTAGTTTCCTATAATGGTAGTCCACTGATAAACACATGCCTTATTCCCTGCCTCATCTTCTCAGTCCTTGGAATACATCCTAAAGAAATTATTTCACCCAATCCTTATTGCATTCCCTGCAACAAGCATGGGAAGACTGAAAGCAGGAAGTATTTGCCCTGATACTCAGTTGGGGTCTCAAGAAGGAAACTAGGAAGTTATATGGAGGACTCTGCGCTAGTATGGACTAGCCCAGTGTAATAAAAAAGAATGGATGGGTGTGATCAGGCAGACTATCTAGTTGTCTCCTCAAGCCCCCCTCAACTCTTGTGTATAGTGGATCCTAAGTGGAGAACCTGTCAAACTGCCATTTAGAGCCCTTGGAAGATGGAGGGCACTCTCCAGCAGAGGTTGTGAGTGGGCCCCTGGGCCAGGGGGCCAGATAGGGCCATGACATAAGCTGAGAGGCAGCTAGCTAGCAAAACCTGAGGGCAAATAGAGCTGGTAGGAGGAAGATAGCTGCTCCTCCTGAGGTGTATTATCCAAGCCAATGTCACAGGTTTACTTGTCCTAGGATGCCACCAGGCTCCCAGTGGCCACACCTAGTCATTTGCCAAAGAACAGTGGAGAACAATGCACATATACACTCCAAATCAGTGTGAGACAAGAGACCCTTCTCCCATTCCACATTTCCCTCCACTAATAAACTGGAACACCATCTTTGTTGTACAAACAAGAGGGGAGGCAGGTTCCCTGAAAGACTGAGCATTTTTATCCCGGAATTACTGGGATTACCTAGGCATTCTTGTTTGCTTCTTTGGATCCAACTAACTTGGAAACTGGGCAATGGTTAAAAATTATATTTCTCGGGGTGCCTGGGTGGCTCAGTGTGTTAAGCCTCTGCCTTCAGCTCAGGTCATGATCCCAGGCTCCTGAGATCGAGTCCCGCATCGGGCTCTCTGCTCAGCAGGGAGCCTGCTTCCCCCTCTCTCTCTGCCTGCCTCTCTGCCTACTTGTGATCTCTGTCTGTCAAATAAATAAATAAAATTAAAAAAAAATTATATTTCTCCTTGCTACCAGCAGGTGGTGGTCAAGATAAAAGTAATTACAGAAAAACTTGCTTATCTCATTTCAGATGTGAGTTAAACTGTGAATTCAACTGTATACACATGAAATTACAATTTTGTAGAATCTCCATATTAATTTTAACAAATAGACTGTGCTATATCCCAGAATGTTAGCTTGTTTAATCTTTACTAATTACTTTCAGTTTATTTCCAATATTTGCACATTATAAACAATGCTCCAGTGTAAAGAATATACTCAACTATCAACTTCCCACACAAATTTCTCTATCTACAGTTTACAAATTTTTTTAAAAGATTTTATTTATTTATTTATTTAACAGAGAGAGAGAGAGAGAGAGAGAGAGATCACAGTAGGCAAAGAGGCAGGCAGAGGGCAGGAGGTGGGGGGAAGCAGGCTCCCCGATGAGCAGAGAGCCTGATGCAGGGCTCAATCCCAGGACCCTGGATCATGACCTGAGCTGGAGGCAGAGGCTTAACCCACTGGGCCACCCAGGCACCCCTACAATTTTTTTATTATTTCTGTAACATGAATTTCTAGAGTTAAATTGCTTGTCAGACACTTTGTAAGTTTGTTGTTTTGACTGTCAATTGTGAAAAACTTCAGACATATACAAAAGTAGAAAAAATAGCCCTTAAAACTCTAATGTCCCCAGTACCGAACCAGAACAAATGTGAACACGGGCAATCTTGTTTTATTTTCATGTCCTCCCATTTAACTTCCCCTCCCTATCAGGGATTATATTAAAGGAAATAATCACTATGTCTTTTCACCCACAAATGGTTAGGATGTGTTTCTAAAAGAAACATACTCTCAGAATCATAGCAGTAATGCCATTACCATACCTAAAATTTGATCATGATTCCATCATCCATTTTGAGATGAAAAAAGTAGTCTTCTGAAAGTTTTTATTATGAATGGGTGTTGGATTTTGTCAAGTGGTTTTTCTGTATCTATTGATATGATTATGTGATTTTTCTTCATTAGCCTGTTGGTCTGGTGGATTAACTAATTGATTTGTGAAGACTGAGCCAGTCTAGCATTCCTGAGATGAGTGCCACTTAGTTGTGGTGCATAATTCTTTTTATACATTGTTGGATTTAATATTTTTCCTGCATAATAATGAAGTTGAGCTCTTTTTCATGTATTTATTGGCTATTTGGATTTTTTTTTTATATTGTGTGTTTAAATCTCTTAACCATTTTCTTCTTTTTAAGATTTTATTTATTTATTTGACAGGCAGAGATCACAGGTAGGCAGAGAGGCAGGCAGAGAGAGAGAGGAGGAAACAGGCTCCCTGCAGAGCAGAGAGCCCGATGTGGGGCTCCATCCCAGGACCCTGGGATCATGACCCGAGGTGAAGGCAGAGGCCTAACCCACTGAGCCACCCAGGCGTCCCTTAACCATTTTCAATACCAGGTTGTCTATTTTATAAATTTGTAGCAATTTTCAAACAGAAATATATGTTGTTAATACCTATTCCATGGTTATAATTTCAATTTTTTATTGATGCATAATATTCACAGAGTACAGTGGACAGGTATGTACAGCTTAATGAATTCACAGGTACATATATTCTGGATACAAGCCTTTTGGGAAATACTTTTTCCTTATCTGTGGCATATATTTTCACAGTTTTAAGGTCTTTTATTGAATAGAATTTCCTAATTTTAAAGAAGTTAATGTATCTTTCATTTCTTTAACGGTTATTGTTCTGCCTATCCCCAGCCATGAAGATAGTCTCCTGATTTTGGAAATTTGTAGTTTCTCTTCCTCTTGATCATTTCTTGCTAGGTATTTATCAATTTTGTTAGCTTTTTCAAAGAATCAACTTTTGTCTTTGTTAATTTTCTCTGCTATATGCTTGCTTTCTATTTTTATTTTTATTTTCTCTTTTCTCCATTATTTAGCTTTATGTTGCTACCTTAATTCCTATATATTTGAGATAGAAGCTTAATCTATTTTCATAATTTTGTCTAACGCATGCATTAAGATCCATATATTTTTTCTTAAAGCAGTGATTTAGCTTCTTCCCACAAATAATGAAATGTCAATATTCATTTTCATTTAAAAATGTTATCTAATATCATTGAGATTTCTCCTCTAATCCATATGGCATTGAGAACTGTGTTGCTTAATTTCCGGGTATTTTGAATATTTTCTAGTTATCTTTCCGATGCTGAGTCCTAGTTTAATCCACTAGACCAGAAAACATACTCCAAATGATTTTAGTACTCTGAAATTGTATTCGCTCTTCGGCCCAGGATATGTTCCATTCTGGTAAATATTTCACACGCACCTGTGAAAGAATGTATATTTTGCTATTTTTAATGTAATTTTATCTCTAGGTCATGTTGATTGGTCACATTGTTAAATATTCCATGTCCTTGTTGCATTTTCTTTTTCCTTCTTAGTCTACCAATTATGAGAGCATATTCTCATGGTTGTGGATCTATTAGCCCTTCTAGTTCTACCAACATTTCTTTTATATAATTTCTTGTATTTATTAGATATACATCTTTAGAATAGTTATGTATTCTTTTAAAAATTACCATTTTTTCATTATAAAATATCCCAAATTCAAGTTTGCAACTGTCCCTCAGAACCAATGTATTGGTATATAAAATATAACCCATGGGAAATTTTACTAGTTACCAAGCACATTTAGATATAGTCTTAAGAAAAACACATAATGGCAACAGGCCTCTGGGGGAGAGGACGATGATATATGGCCTTGAAGCTGAGCAGCTGGGAACGCCTGGCCCACTCAGGGATGGAACGCCACCTGCTTCATTTTTCCGTTATCCCCCCCCCCAAGAGCACCTATGGCTACTTAGATAAGTCCTTTGAATGTGCTTGTTCAGTTATAAACTTTATACTGCTTGTACAGGCATATTTCGCCTCCTTCTTGTTTATCTACAAAGCCTATGACTAATGTTTGGCCTTCTTTGGCTCTTCTGTTGGTTACTGTTTCTATCTAATAAAAGTGGGACCGAAGAGTTGTTCGGGGCAACAGTCCTTTCTACTGTTGTCCCCTGCTCCCTTTCTCTTGCAGCTGACTTGTTTGTGCCTCATTCTTCTCCTATTCACCCACAGAAGCGGCACTAGTTATTATATCTTGCCTCACAATCTACTTTGCCTGATATTTGTGTAGATCTATCTTATTTCATTGAAGTTAGTGTTTCCATGGAGTCTCTTTTTTCATTCTGTGCCTTTCAACCTCTCTGTGTCCTTATATGTATGGTCTCAACAGACAACCCTGGGATTGTACCAAGGATTTTTATCTTTGGTAGGACCTGAACTTAAATATTTTTCCCAAGCCCCAAGTGTGTCGAATGCTCAGCTCAGCTTCTCTCCCTCTCAGCTCTTACTTTTGCTTTTGGAATCTCCAATTTCCTCAAGGAGAAAAATCACCACAAACACGGGCTGGTCTTGCTCACTAGGTTTTCCTCCCCTCTCCTGGATACTGATTCTAAAAGGCTGCAAGTCCCCCTTGGCTATGTAGTTTTCTGATATTTTCAACTTTTTAAAACATTTTACCCAATTTTTCTAGTCGTTCTCAGAGCTTCCATGATCTGAACAAAACCCAGTCTATTATTACCGGAAGTGTAATTTCTTGTTGCTGGTTATAAAAGGGTGGGTCTAACATGTTCCCATTAAAAATGATGTTTTCTGTAAACCTTTCATTAATTTCTCCTCTTAAATTCATTTCTCCTTCCTTTTCCTGTTTATATTACTGTTCTCTAACTTCTTTTTTCAAAGATTTTATTTATTTATTTGACAGACAGAGGTCACAAGCAGGCAGAGAGGCAGGCAGAGAGGGAGGAGGAAGCAGGCTCCCCGCTGAGCAGAGAGCCCGATGTGGGGCTCGATCCCAGGACCCTGAGATCATGACCCGAGGTGAAGGCAGAGGCTTTAACCCACTGTGCTTAACCTATTTTTTCCTTTGTTCTGTTTGAACAGCCTAACTGAAGGCTATACGCTTTCCCTGAGAGTGTATTGAGTACACTCACACAATTTGAGCTGCTCAGTACTTTTGGTTCCCTGTAATCAGAATTATCTTCTAGTTTCTATTTTTTTAAAGATTTTATTATTTATTTGACAGAGAGAGACATAGCCAGAGAGGGAATACGAGCAGGGGGAGTGGGAGAGGGAAAAGCAGGCTTCCTGCTGAGCAGGGAGCCCAATGCAGGGCTGGAGCTGGCTCCCAGGACCCTGGAATCATGACCCGAGCTGAAGGCAGACGCTTGACGACTGAGCCACCCAGGTGTCCTTCTAGTTTCTACTTTGATTGATTTTTTTGATTCATAAGTTATTTCAAAATCTGTCCCATAATTTTCTAGTTATCTTATTATTGTTTTATAGTTTCATTTTATTGTAGACAGAGAAAATTACCTTCTGATTGATTTTAGTCCTTCGAAATTTTTTTTTAATGGCCTTGCATTTGGTTTACAGCATTCTTAGAAATAAAGTCCTATTCGTAGTTATTGAATACAACATTTTATGAAGGCAAATTGGCTCTATTTTTTAATCACATTGTTCAAATGATCAATAGTTTCATTGATTTGGTAGTTTTGTTTATATGGTAGTTTTGTTTAAGCTGGAGCTGTAATTCCCAGAAGTCTTTCCCTTATATGGTGTCTGGTGAGATTTGCAAAAAAAAAAAAAGGCAGACAGAAGTGAAGCTGCTGCTCTTTGCCTCTGGAGATCTTTGCAGCGACTGATGACAGATGCACAGACAGGAATCTTGTCTCAACTCTTCTCCACTTCATGTCCAGACCTTGCTGACCAGCAGGGAAGCTGGGCTGCAAACCACAGAAGTAAGTAGCTGTACAGAAGCAATGACATTCCACACTTGATCTTCACCAGAAGAGACTCCTTCATTCGCCCTCCTTCCCAGTCTCACTTCAGCTCTTGAATATCCGTACATGCTCGAATTTGTTCACCGATGGCAGCGTTCCAGGAGAGGTGAACAGTGCTTTTTTCTGGCTCTCTAAATCCCCCTTCCGCACTGTTGTTTCCCACTTTCTTCCAGTTTTTCTATAACAGTTTTCTATAACAGTTTTTCTATTTTTTTATAACAAATTCTTCATTCTACAATGTTTATCATGTTGCCGTCCTGATTAAATTCTGAAAATCTGTGTATTCTTTCAACCTAAAGTGTGTCTTTCATACAGAGAGTGTGACGAATTCACCTTGATTTCTGGCCAGTGCACACTTCTCTTTTCTTGAATACACTGGTAAAAGCAAATGTATTTTATTTTATCCTGTCTTTCTTAATTAAGTAGAAACTACAAGTCTAGGGCTCTTAAGGTATAAAATTTGGATAACTTCTGCACACTACAGAATTAGAGCAGTTCTATGAACTTGGAAATCCTGAGTCTACCAGCCCTGACATATCTCCTTGATGAGTTGGAACGACAAGTTTGCGAGTTATTATGAAAAAGTGCTTTAGTAAGGCTAGGAAATTTGGCATTCTTAGGAAACTGAGTCTTACACTCACCAAAATGTAACTTAGGAGATTTTTTTTAAAGCTCCTCTCCCAAAGATTTTGTCCCTAGAGATCTGGATTAGGACCAAGGGATATGAATTTCTTACAACTATCCCAGATAATTCCAATGCATGTGGTTGTGGGTTTTTCAGACCTTTATTCAGAATATAGGACTTTCTATTCACCTTTATCAATTTTCCAAAGTAGACCAATAGAGATAAAACTATGAGAAATACCACTTTCTCCAAATTTTCTGGACCCTGCAGCTTCTTACTTTGAGGAATTTGCATCTCTACATGTCACAAACACATAATCTGGTGAATTAAACATGTTACAAGTAATGTATTTAATATTTATAAACAAAAAGAGGTTTATTGAGAGCACTCAAATTCAGAGCATTCAAATTATATCAATGTTTTACTGGAAGAATAAATTGAATTCATGTCAAAGTATTCCTTTATTCACTGCATGAGTCTGAATCTCTTGAGATTTATATAACTGTTACTAAAGAGGGACCTTCCCTGCATAACCCCATACACATCTCCTTGGGGGAGGGGAAAAATGGAAGAAAGAAAAGAGAAAGGAGCACTTATTTTCTTGGTTAGCACCATGGCACAAAATCACTCATAGGAAAGACATTCCTAGTCAAATGTTTGGGAGGGGGGAGGAATGGAAGAAGGTATCTCATATACATTGAACCATGCTATTCTTTTTAATATTCTCATGAATTTCTGCATAATGCTGGAATAACTGACATACTTGAATTATCACACATAAAGCAGGAGAGTAAAAATTTGTCTAGAAAAAGAATAACATAATAGTTATAGTGAATCATGGTGGCAGACTTCAAAGCCTAGTCAATGGTACTTCTGGAAATGCTCTCTTCCCTATTAACATTCTTTGATAACATAATAACTATTGCTAATTAAAAATAACTGTTATGGAAGGGTTCTTTCAAAACAATAGATTCCCCTTTTGAAGAAGAAACACAAGCTCCTCACCCTGGACTGGAGTCAATCAACAGAGATTCACGGCTCCACATAGTACCTGACAATACAAAATCACTTTGGAATCAAAGTTTACTTTTGACGGGTAACAGTTTTCAACATGAAACTTCTTTGGCTTTTCTCTCACCCTTACTAAAATGGCTTGGGAGAGACATTCCCCTTACCACCCACAGCGCGCCATGCTGCCTCACCAGTGCCTCCCCCCATGGAAGCATGCACGGCTTCATATGGAGAGAACTTTTACCCTGTTCATCCTCTGTCCTTCCTCCTCTTTATCATCTTCTTTCCATCTCTCCTTGAAAATGGACTCAATGGCTTCATTAAGAGAAGAATGTTAAAGCCAAGAGGAGTCACAGGATGTAGCAAAATTAGGACAGCATTCCATCTAATTAAGGTACCCCCTTCTTGATGCATCCTTTAGAATAAATATTTGGAAGGGATTCTGCTTCTTGTGTGCAAAGAAAAACTGATGAAGGCAAGGATTGGAGATGACATTTGAAAGAGTTATGTATTTTGTTTTGTTTTGTTTCTTGCTTTGCACTTTAAATTATTTCAAATAAAATCGCCAATGTTCCCTGGAACATTTCTGAAAAAAGTAAGTATGGGTTTGATCAGATGCTAAACACATCAGCCGTGCTGATAAATATCAACTTACATTTGGTAGTCAAGTGCTCTTAATTTAGCCCTCCCAGAATAGTATGAGTTTAATTAGATAGGCCAAATCTACCTGAATTGATTTGACATTAAATTTTGGTCAGCAAGCTTTTAGGAAAGTGAGGGATACTTTTATTTCATTTTAAAATCTGTGAAACAAGGAAAAGTTTCTTGTAGAAAATTGAAACATGAATACAAAGTATTTATCAATAACATTTTAAAAGGAAATATCTACTGATCATAGGAACTATTTACTTGTCTTAAAACTATTTCCTCTCTTGCCAGTTTCTCCATACATTCTAGAAACCCAACACTTGAGTTGATTTGTTTTTAAGATTGCAATGTACAGATAACTTTGTGAGTTAAATTTGCCTTAATTTATCTTAACACTCTATCTCTGTCTATAAATACTGTTAAGCCATACAAACTAAAACTTATATCCAAGAAACCGATTTCCACACTCTTCCTTATTTTTATTAGCACCTAGGAAGAAAGTAATAGGTATGAGCTGTGCAAAGGGACAACATGGTGGTAACACAGAGTTTGATATGACAAGCCAAAGATACTGCATCTGTGGCTGATTTCATAGTAACACTAGTGTTCTCAAGCAAGAAATAGGCCTCCTCCTCCTCCTATGAAATCATTCTTCAATAATGAGATCATTTTAAATTACACAAAAATGTTTTTTTATAAAATCTACCCAGTGGATGACAAGTTATTACTGCCAATATTGGGGTAACTGTCTCATGGTTTTATAAAATTCATAATCCTCATTTCCACATGTTTAATATCTATCATTAGTTAATACTGCCTGCCATATAATTAATATTGGCAATTCTACAAAAATGTATTAGTATCAAATAATGAAACTACTTTAAAAATACCTTGTGATAAGGTTTCTTCTTTTGTATGAAATTTTAAAAAAACACTATTCTTTTGGAACTGAAGTATAATTTAAAGTTAGAGATGCAAGTACTATATCTGAACTGTATCCCTCACTTTGTAGTGTTAAAAATTTATATGAAGTATGTTTCAAAAGAGAAAAAAGAACTGGTGTACATGTGCCATAGGCCTAAGTATAAGAGAAATAATGCAATTAATTTTTTTTCCACTTAGCAGTCAAATCCATCACCCCTTTCTTACTTGGTTGATCTACTTTTGGTGTTAAATTCTGTGACTGATGTTAAACTGACAATTTCTGTACAACAAGCTAATATTTGAGATGTTACATCACATCACATGAATGGCACAACCACTTCTTGTATGTCAAAGGTGTAGGGACAAGGCACTGAGTATTGTATGAAGTGATGCATCAATAGAAAACCGGGTAAACTCATTAAAAGATTCAAGATTGCTTTAAACAGATCAAGTTTCATAAACAACTTGTACCTAACTTATACAAAGAGCTAATGCTCAAACGGGCTTCATGATGCAAAATACGCATTATAGAAGAAAAATGATTTTTTAAAAATAATTCAACATTTTTTTCAGATTAAGGTCAATAAATTAGTCAATATTCATTGTCTTGCATTTGCTAGCTACTAAGAAGACACATTTACTTCTCTAAAATATCTTTCATTTACTTGAAGAACTGAAGCAACCTAACAACTTCTTAAGGCTGTTTTCCAGATAAGACAATCCAGCCTTGAAACTACTATTACCAAAATGTTGTCTTTAAAGACCAGAGTTGTTAGTCTTTTGTTGAAACCCAAATGTTCAGTCTCTCGAAAAATCAATTCTGCATTGACCTGGAAGGGGAATCTGGGATTCTGATGGAGGTTTAACTTAACTTACTCAGGATGATTTCAGAAACAAACCCCCGCCATGATATCCACCCAACATTTTTAATATGTGAGTTTTCTTAAGTCATCTGATTTTTGTTTTTTCATTCACATAGTCTGCAATGGCAGGAGATACATGACTCAGGAGGCCTCTTCACTTCCTTTCCTTTTGTCCCAACATTTTTCTTGATGGGAAGGAGTTATAAAACAACCCAACAGAAGACCATGAAAATGTGCAGATGCACTGGAACATGATGGGGCAGCCCGAGTCCAGTGTTTAATTCTAAACTGCAACATTCCATGATTTTCCAATATTCTGATTCAACACGCACTTTTAACAATCATTTCTAGAACTCTAGAAAACAATATCAGGGAAGAGTCCAGCCAATAAAGCAGACAAGTGATATTCTTCCAACCTCACAAAGTAGGCCTCTGTAGAAGTGTACAAAAACTTTGAATTAAAAAAGGAGAAGGAAGAGGATGTGGGGTGAAATTGACACATGCCTTCTGGCCTCTAGCCCAAAACCCAGGGAAAGTTGTGACGCCAGAGAGGCAACCGATTGCTTGCTCATTGTGGTGATTAGACTGCTGACTTAGCCAGTTGTGCTTTGTTTTCCTGAATCAAGACTTGTTTGGCAAGTTCATTAGAATTAATTTTCAAGTTCTCTTTTAATTTGTGAAGCTCAAAGTCATGAAGAATCTTGACAGTCATTAACTTTTCTCTCTTGATTCTGTCCAGAACAACTTTTGGAACATCAGGGATCATCCAGGCCAACAAAAATTTAACTAAAAACACAATGTGCTGGAAGAAACATAAGAGAAAATCAAGGACACTGTTAGAACTGTCAAATGTTCAGCAGGAAGTTCTTACAAATCACTTCATTCATTCAATAAACTGTGCTTAATACAGAAGGTATGAGGAATAGCAAAAAAGATAAGGTTCCTGTCCTGGAACTTTCCCAGAAAGACAAACATTAAACAAATAAATGTTTACTAAAATGCATAATTTCAGAAATTCCAGGTGATCATGGTTATTGAATATACTCTTTATCTGTGCTCACTCCTAAAAACCTAGTAAGATACTTAGAAGGGAATTTTAAAAATGGTGTAACTCACAAAGACAAAAAAAAAAAAAAAAAGGAGGGAACAGCAATAACAGATTCAAGAGAGTAAAGAAAGCTGGCACTTCAGCTTGCAATTGATGATATGATGGTGGTGAAACCCAACAAGTCAAAAGCCAACTTTGTTTAGATCTTTAATAAAGTTTAGGAAAGACGGTCCTAAGGACTGTGAAAGCATACATGGGGGTGGCTAACCAGAGGATTAGCCAACATCTGGTATAAGGAAAAGTTGGAATTTTCAGGACCTCTCTCCCATTGCCATCCAGGTACTACTTCTCTCCAACCTCACCCTGGCAGCAACTGAGTAATTTACTTTGTGCAGAAATCAAAACAGAAAGCCATGAACTCAGGAGCACCAGAGACAGTGGAGGATGGAGTGGTGGAGCCATACTGAAAATAGGGTGACTAAGCGAAATGCAGTGAATCCTAAGATCCTTTGTCTCGCTCAGGTCTCAGAACACAGGCAGCTGTAAAAGAGTGCAACAGAAAGGAGTTTGGAAGACTCTTCTCTGGGGAAAGTAAGTAGTCTGTGAAATTACAATGGCAGATACCAAATTTTGTAGGTTTCAAATGAAAAGGTCCCCTCACTACCTCATCACCCTACAGTGAAACCCGCCAAGTGACATTCCTCCTGTAGGCACACAAAGCTTATAATTAGCTTTCACTTATTCCCTCTTAAGTAGAAGCAGATTGCCAAGAATCAGCACGGATGTAAAAGAAAGTATCTAATGCAAAAGAAAAAGAATGAAACAGACAAATAGAAACTAAGAGGAAACAGAGATAATGAAGAAGCAAAACAACCACAGAATAAAAAGATAAAAATATGAGTTCATCTAAAGGAGAGAAAATAATTACAATTTCAAAACAGGAAGTATAACACCTGAGTAATAGAACTAGGAAGACAGAACAGAGAAAAGAAGGAAATAATTCAAAAAATAATATGTACAAGCAAATTTTCTCAACTTGAAGAGTAAGTACCTTTTCAGATTCACAAGGCTCAGCAAGTGTCCAGAAAAGTTAGTATTATCCAATAATAAGAACTTGTGATTTTTCATAAAAGAGGGACTAGTGAGAGAATCCTTAAAGCTTACTGATTTATAAAAAGATCATAAACAAAGTCTGGGGAATTGGAATTGTATTGCATTCGTTAACAACATTGAAGTTGACAGAAAAAGGAGCACTATCTTCAAAAATGTCAGGAATACCTAAATAAAGTTGGTTGAAAAATTTTCAGGGAAAATGACTTTTAATCCTGAATTCTATGCCATTTAGTCATCTGTGAGGAAAGAAAAGAAATATTCAATATTCAAGTTCTCAACAAGTGACCGCTCATAATTTTCCTCAGAAAATTACTGAAAAATGCACTTTATCAAAATAAGCTAGTAAACCAAGAATGGGAGAAACACAGACCACAGAAAATAGTTTTCAATACAAGAGAAGGTGAAGAGGAGGTGAAAGTCCCAGGATGATGGTAAGTCAGAGCCCGGCATAATTAAAAACATTAATAAGAAAAATAAATAGACAAAAATTAAAAAATCCCTGGTGCAATTGACCAGACTGAAAGGTGATCTAAACTTATGATGGAAAATACGAGAACAAAAGGGTGATAAGGTCACAAAGAACGAGAGAGAGAGAGAGAGAAGAAAAATATAGGGAAGGATATACAAAAGACTGCTCTCTTTTTCATCACATAGAATTTGTATGTGTTTGCATAGTCACTACTGAACTTCATGGCAGAGTGAAAAAAGGGCCTTACCTTTATTTCTCTTTCCTTCATTGTCTCTCACATCTTTTGATATAGAACATCACCATGAGACTTACCCAAACCCCCCTTCTGCATTTGTTCTCTTTTAATGCATGCCCTCTATCTACAATAAGAGTCAATATTCCACAAAAGGGGAAACATAATATAGTGGACAGAGCCGAGGCCTGGGAGGGATACATATCTGGCATAGAAACCCAGCTCCAATATTAGCTGATTATCTTTAAACCTACTGCCAATTCTGCTGAGTCTCAGATTCATTTTTCAGGAGTGAACAATGAAGTCTAACCTACAAAGTTATCATTACATGGAACCAGTATGCAATAGCTATTCAGTAAAATCGGTGCATTCTTTGTCCTTTTCCTGACCTCGAGGGAAGAGGTCCTATGTTTTCTTTTCTTTATGTCACCTGGGTATTTTCAACAATAGTAGGTGAATAATAGGCAACAACACATTGTACTGAAAATAACCCTATGCTGCTTCTCAGGACAACGAATACTTCCTTCAAAACCATTTCCTGAGATAATACTAATTTTCTGCTGAGCAGACAGCATTAGAAATCTGCAGGGAGAGGACAGACTAAGTGGAATTTAAGTTAAGAGAGGCTTACTTCCATAACAATGATGAAGGTCATCTTGGCAGCGAGGACGTGCCAGTACTGCATATTATGAAAATATTTCTGATCATGATCAGGAGGATATCTGTAATCTCTGTACCTGAAAACCAGAAGTAAATGCAAAAAATTAGCTATTGCTTCACATAGAGACCTAGCGTAAATTCTTACCATTTCTCGTAAGAGACATTTTTCATTGACTACAAAAGTCAAGTCATAGGAAGGTAAGTGCTATTCTGATACACTTCATTTCTGCACAGATAAAAATCATGGCCACATCTTATTTATATATAATTTGGTGTAGCAGAAGACACAGGTGAAAGTTCTGTCCTGCCCTTCCAAGTCAAATTTCTCAAGAGTCAGCAAAATGATTCTGTCTCCATTCGCTTCCTTCCTACTCCTTAACACACTTAGTTCTGTCCACCACTCCACGAAAATGCATAGTCTCCTGTCATTAAACTGAAGAAACATGCAATACTTTTTGATCTTTTGAGAACAGGACTTGATATTGCTGACTGTTTTTATTTTTTTTTAAACTCTACTTTCTTTTGGCTTATCTGACACTGCATTGTTTTTATTTTTCCTACTATTCTTCTGGACCTTTCTTAGTGCTTGACTTTATATGCTCGCTGTTTTCTGCAAAGTTACTAGACATTGATGTTTTTCAAAGATTTAGTTCACCTAGGAAGTGATAAAATCAAGAAAATGGACACATGCCTATGCTCTTAAACACCACACTATGATTCCTCTATATGCAAATCTAAAATCAAACAATGGTTTGGCTACCTGTATGTCTCAACATTTTGCTGTCTCTTGCTGTTTCCCAGAAGAAGTAGCTCGCTTAAGGTTTAAGTTAAGTGGTCTTAATGTACTAGATATATATTATATGTATAATCTTTATGCACTACATAATCTTTATGTCATGTATATTTATCATACACAATCTTTAAATTAGATTAAAAAGACCCTCATAGCACAGGAGATACTGAGTATGGAAACAGGTTCACAAACCTAATTTCATGCTCTCTGCATGGAGGAAACCTTTTACATGGGACAGATGGTGAACTTACCATATTATTTCTCCTTTTCTCACTCTATCTCTTTTTAAGAACATATAGTTAAATTCAAGTAGGTTTAATGCAGATATATGATCATGGTATAAATTCAAACAGGTTAAATGCAGATATACTACGATCATACTGTATGATCTAATAGATATTATATTGTAGGGCCAAGGAGCATTTGTTGGTGAGAAATCTCTCCAATAAATTTAGAAAACAAGAAACAATTCAAAATTGGTACTATTTTTATCCATAACCTTTTACTTTTGGACTTTTAAAATTTATTTATTTATTAATATTTATTTGTTTATTTATTATTAATATTTATTGCCCTAAGTAAATCCTTTGCATCTCAAGCCATGGGGGAAATGGAAAACTTAAAAAACACATTTTAAAAAGCAAAATTAAAAGCTAAGAAATTAAGAGGAAACCTGCAAGTGACGAAGTCTCGTTTTTCCGAAGGTGCAGTGTGGTTTGGAAAATCAGCTATAAGGAATGTTGACAGGCTATCATTGACATATCCTCTCATGGGCTCAGTGTCATCTGTTGAGTAGGCATAGTAGTAAACTAAACGGGGAATGATGTCCGATGTAAATGCCACAATAAAAGCCTAAAAGACAAAGCAAGAGGGAAATCTTGAGCTAACAATCTCGTTTTTAAAAATGTCTGATTTGCATATCTCTCCATTCCATATGGAAGCAAGCGATTAAAATGCTATTACAAGTTACATTAACATAGGAGTCTTTGGCCTGCAACATGAAATAATTCTTTTCAAGTTTATGATTAGTATCCCAAGACTTCCCAGCTAGAGAGCGGCCATGATGAAAACTGAGCCTAAATGTACCTGGCTCCAAAAACCATGCTCTTTCCACCATACCTTCTTATTTTTCACATCTGTTTCACAGCACATTTACACCATTCATAGCCAAATTTATTTGCCTGAACCAACTCCATAAGTTAGGATGGTGAGTGTGCATGCGTCTGTGTGTGTGCATGTTCATGCCCTTGCACCGGGAGGTGGATGGTGGGGAGGCAATGGAGAGAGAGAAGACCATGTGATGGTTAATGTCCCACAGTTCAGTGCAATTAATTTCAATATTTGATTCTACAGGAATGGTATTTTTCCATCCTTTCCCAAGCTCTGGAATGGTATAAATACCATGTTTCTTTTAGGTTAGATCAGTCCATTTAAAACCATCTGGCTCTGCCCTCTACATTTTTAGTGGTAGGTTCTTTTGTTTAGTTTTGTTAAAAATTTTATTTGTTTATTTGAGAAAGAGAGAGCGAGAGAGCGAGAGAGAGCATGAATGGGGGGTAGAGGGAGAAGCAGGCTCCCTGCTAAGCAGGGAGCCCACTGCCCATGGGGCTGGATTCCAAGACCCTGGGATCATGACCTGAAATTAAGGCAGAGGATTAATCACCAGAGCTACCCAGACGCCCCTTAGTGGTAGCTTTTTTTTTTTTTTTAAAGATTTTATTCATTTATTTGTCAGAGAGTGAGCACAGGCAGATAGAGTGGCAGGCAGAGGCAGAGGGAGAAGCAGGCTCCGTGCTGAGCAAGGAGCCCGATGTGGGACTCGATCCTAGGACGCTGGGACCATGACCTGAGCTGAAGGCAGCTGCTTAACCAACTGAGCCACCCAGGCGTCCCTAGTGGTAGCTTTTTAAAAAACTTAATATTACTTTGATAGCTACTGGTCCAATCAGGTATTCTACCACTTACTGAATAAACTTTGGCAGTCTTTATTTTCTTAAAAAGGTGACAATTTCAAAAATAAATTTTAAAATTTATTGGAATAAAGTAACATATAACAGTCTCACAATTTTCTCACCTGTATCTTATAACTCTTTCTCTTGATGGAGATTTTCAGAGTTCTATTTATTTTATATGTCTTTTTTTTATTTTTTAATTTTTTAAATTTCTTTTCAGTGTACCAGAATTCATTGTTTATGCACCACACCCAGTGCTCTATGCAAATCGTGCCCTCCATAATACCCACCACCAGGCTCACCCAACTTCCCACTCCTTGCTCCTTCAAAACCCTCAGATTGTTTTTCAGAGTCCATAGTCTCTCATGGTTCATCTCCCCCTCCAATTTCCCTCAACTCCCTTCTCCTCTCCATCTCCCCATGTCCTCCGTGTTATTTCTTATGCTCCACAAATAAGTGAAACCATATGATAATTGACTCTCTCTGCTTGACTTATTTCACTCAGCATAATCTCTTCGAGTCCTGCCCATGTTGATACAAAAGTTGGGTATTCATCCTTTCTGATGGAGGCATAATACTCCATAGTGTATATGGACCACATCTTCCTTATCCATTCGTCCACTGAAGGGCATCTTGGTTCTTTCCACAGTTTGGTGACTGTGGCCATTGCTATGTCTTTTCAATGAACCAACTCTTGATTCACTTAGGAATTATACTGCTTTTTATTTGTTTTCAATTTGATTATTTCTGATTGTATCTGTATTAATTATTTCTTACTACTTTCCATTGATTAGTTTTATATTTTTCCTTATGTTTCTGAACTCATGCTCAGCTCATGCTTTCAAGTCTTCTTTTTTAATAATAAAAGCATTTATTGCTATGAATTTTTCTGTAACTGTGGTTTTAGTTAATTCCAACAGATTTTCATCTTAATTAAGTGCTCTTTATAATTTCAATTTTGCTTCCTCTTTATACAATAAAGCTTACTTAGAAGTGTGAATGTTAGGTGGTTAGATTTTTTTAAATTATCTTCATTAACAAAGTCAATTTTTATACCATTTTTATGTGTAAATATATATGGTAAAATTTTCTGCTTTTGGGGAATTTAGTTTTATTATCATTTTTAAACAAGTGCTCCATAAATATAACATGTAAATGTTGTATATTCTCTATTTGTAGTATACAACATCATGTACAACCAAGCTTTAACTGTGTTATTCAAATCTTTTATATACCATTACATATTTTCTATCTACTTTGTCATGTGTTATAAAACTGTACCATGGTATTTCAAGGACAGTGGTTTTACAATTTTCCTTGTATTTCTAAGAGTTTACATGTCATAAATTTCTCTCTGTTGTTTAGTGCATAAAAGTGGGGGGTGCCTGGGTGGCTCAGTCAGTTAACAATCTGATTCTTAATTTCGACTCCAGTCATGGTCTCTGGGTTGTGAGATCAAGCCAGGCATCGGGCTCTGTGCTGGGCGTAGAACCTGCTTAAGATTCTCTTTCCCTCTTCCTCTGCTCCTCCCCCTGACCTCCATTTACACACATGCTCTCTCTTAAAAAAAAAAAAAAAAAAAAAAAAAAAGCATAGGGATGATGTATTGTTATGGAAGCAACATAGCTAAAGATTGAATAAAACATCATCCACATCTTCCCATTGCCAAGAAAACAAAATCAAATACAAAGCCGCCCAAGCAAAATGGGCCCACTTACATTAGTTGCCACAGAAAGGACAGCCATTCCATAAAGAATGTCTTGCCAAACACCTATGCTGTGAGCTTTAGCGGCCACGGGTCTCCTATACTGAGTTGTAAGTTTCCAGGCATCCACTCGGATCTCTATAATATTATTCAAGAGAGCAAGAAGAGGAGCCAGAGGAAAAGAGGCCACAAATAATGTAACAAATCCAAACTGTGTAACTGTAGGAAAAAAAGAAAAATTAGTGAACTCATTATTGTGAAGGAGAAAAGGGGGGAAAACTCTGCCCAAATTCCGCAACATCCTCATTTTGGAGGGTTCTACACCAGCGAAACACTCCAGACCTCTTTCCATCGGCCCACTTCCTCCTCCCCACTGGAAGCATAGTGACTTAGTTACTGGCTAGCACAGAAAGGAGAAACTGGCTATATATAGCTCAGCTCTGTCCTCACTGTTTCTTTTGACATCTGCTTGTCTGAAGAAAGCATCTCTTCTTGTTAGATAAGAGATTCTTTTTATTCTTCTTAAAACCCAGCCTTTTCTTAGGGGCTATGTTTAGGTCTATGCTGGTCTAGGCTTTACACTGGTAGTGACACATTAGTGGGGTAATCAAGTTCTGCTGTCTTGAGGAATCTATGAGATAAGGGAGAATGTCTGCTTCATTTGTGTGCTTCCAAGAGCCAGCATGTGTTGGTTATATAAACATACTCAACTACAACAGTGTACAAACTCCAACATTTAAGGTTTGAAGGTGCTAACAGATGAAAAGACAGTGCAAAGGAAGATGCTTGAGAATAAATCAGAAAATGAATCATCTAAAGCATTACAAACATACATAAATTATATGTGGGAGAAGGAAATACACAATTTTCTGGAAAGACGTATTTGTTAAGGTCCTGGTCCTCTATACTATCTTGACATCTTCCCAGATAAATTTTATTTTCTTTCCTCATTAAGACTTAACACCTATGTAGGTTAACTTCTCTTCCCATTTTTGTTTTATTTCCAACAATGATTGAGGTACAAGTGTACATCCAACTGGCAGTCTGGGCTTCCCCCATAAGTGGAAACCATATAATAAGAGATACAGGAATGACTTTCCACTGAAGGGAGAAAGGAAGGCGCTTCTACTAGTCCTCTATTTTTAGATGAATCTCAAGGGTTTCTGGATTTCAACTCTTCTCACAAAAGTTTCTCAAAAGAATTAGTCTTGCCACTTTCTAACCCAGCTGAACACCTCTTCAGAGGAAGCATTATGTAGAAACAGCTTGAATTTTCTTGGTTCAAATCCCACATTTTACTTAAAATATTTTTGGCCCATAGCATAAATTGACCCATCTTAATCCCAGTATCCTCTAAAACAAAATGCAGTGAATAGTGAGTTCTCTGTGGAATGTTTCAAGATGCAATAATGTACACAAAACATCCAGAATAAACTAACTCAGTTGTACCTCAGTAAATGGTAGTTAATTTTCTTATGAAACCTTGATTTCATTTTTTAATTTCAGTGACAATCCCTAATGCATTTATGCACAAATGCATTTGATACACAATTAATTAAAAATTAGAGCCTTATCACCCCATAAAGCAATTTTATAACCGGTTATACGAAACAGGCTTCTCTCAGTTTGTCCTAAGTTCACCTATTTCATTTCAGGTATCTTGTGTATGTATCACAGTGGAAACCAATAGCAATTTCAGGTAACTTTTTCATTCCACCATACTTTCATGGGCCTTGAGAGTCTTAAGCAATGCAAATTGTCCTCCTTAATTTCATCACAGAAGCAGAGAAGTAACTTGAGAGGAAATATTTAAGTAGACTTTACGAGCAGTCTCCATCATCATCCTCCTAAAATTGCACCTCAAAATTTCCTCTCTGTTCAATCCTTAGCATTTTTATGCATTTCTTGTGTCCAACGTGAACTCCCCCTACACAACTGTTTTTAGCCTGCTTCTTTTCAGCCTGAAATAAAGGACTTACACTAAATATATGTCAGACTCTGGAAATGTCTATCAACTTATTCTCTCTCTGGGCTGTCAGTGAGGCAAACAGGGGAACTATGCAAGCTAATCTGAGATGGGAGGTAAAAAAAAAGTGATTCTTCCTTTATTTGGTTCAACAATCTTAACATTCAATTGATAGGAAATATATCTCTAACATGGGTGGTTTGAAACTCAGCTTCATTCTGATTCTACCTAATAAGGAATACAACCATCCACTTGTCATTTTATCCACATTCCAATGGTTTATTGGACACCTACTAGGTACACGGCAGAAAGAAACATTAAGAGCTAAAAAAACCCCCACTTACTTTACTGAGCCTCACTCTATGTTTCAAGACAGTAGTTAAAACTTACCTGTTTCTAAGTACTCATAGAAGAGCCCAAGAGATCCAAAAGTTTCGAGGTCATGATCCTGCTCCCATCGACTGTACAGCTTTTCAGAGTTGGTCCGAGCTTTTCGACGTCTCCACCAATTCAGAACCATACTGTTGGAAGTGATAAAAGTAAATACATGATTAGAATTTAAAAGAAAGTGGTCAGAAAACCAGGGTGTTAGATCTAGAAATTGGTGGTAAGAGAGGTTAAGTAACTTAAGATCACAGAGCAAAGAGAGTATAACTATAGCTAAAGTCAAATTAGGAACCTAGTGTTCAGGGTCAAAGTTCTTTATTGGTGTGTTAAGAAAATAAGACTATCTGACTGGTGTGAGGTGGTATCTCATTGTGGTTTTGATTTGTATTTCCCTGATGCCCAGTGATGTGGAGCACTTTTTCATGTGTCTGTTGGCCATTTGGATGTCTTCTTTGCAGAAATGTCTGTTCATGTCCTCTGCCCATTTCTTGATTGGATTATTTGTTCTTTCGGTGTTGAGTTTGCTAAGCTCTTTATAGATTTTGGATACTAGCCCTTTATCTGATATGTCGTTTGCAAATATCTTCTCCCATTCTGTCAGTTGTCTTTTGGTTTTGTTGACTGTTTCCTTTGTTGTGCAAAAGCTTTTGATCTTGATGAAGTCCCAATAGTTCATTTTTCCCTTGCTTCCCTTGCCTTTGGTGTTGTTCCTAGGAAGAAGTTGCTGCGGTTGAGGTCGAAGAGGTTGCTGCCTGTGTTCTTCTCAAGGATTTTGATGGACTCCTTTCTCACATTGAGGTCCTTTATCCATTTTGAGTCTATTTTCATGTGTGGTGTAAGGAAATGGTCCAATTTCATTTTTCTGCATGCAGCTGTCCAATTTCCCCAACACCATTTGTTGAAGAGGCTGTCTTTTCTCCATTGGATATTCTTTCCTGCTTTGTCGAAGATTAGTTGACCATAGAGTTGAGGGTCTATTTCTGGGCTCTCTATTCTGTTCCATTGATCTATGTGTCTGTTTTTGTGCCAGCACCATACTGTCTTGATGATGACAGCTTTGTAGTAGAGCTTGAAGTCTGGAATTGTGATGCCACAAACTTTGGCTTTCTTTTTCAATATTCCTTTGGCTATTCGAGGTCTTTTCTGGTTCCATATAAATTTTAGGATTATTTGTTCCATTTCTTTGAAAAAATTGGATGGGATTTTGATAGGCATTGCATTAAATGTGTAGATAGCTTTAGGTAGCATAGACATTTTCACAATATTTATTCTTCCAATCCATGAGCATGGAACATTTTTCCATTTCTTTGTGTCTTCCTCAATTTCTTTCATGAGTACTTTCTAGAGTATAGATTCTTTGCCTCTTTGGTTAGGTTTATTCCTAGGTATCTTATGGTTTTGGGTGTAATTGTAAATGGGACTGACTCCTTAATTTCTCTTTCTTCTGTCTTGTTGTTGGTGTAAAGAAATGCAACTGATTTCTCTGCATTGATTTTATATCCTGACACTTTACTGAATTCCTGTACAAGCTTTAGCAGTTTTGGAGTGGAGCCTTTTGGGTTTTCCACATATAGTATCATATCATCTGCAAAGAGTGATAGTTTGACTTCTTCTTTGCCGATTTGGATGCCTTTAATTTCTTTTTGTTGTCTGATTGCTGAGGCTAGGACTTCTAGTACTATGTTGAATAGCAGTGGTGATAATGGACATCCCTGCCGTGTTCCTGACCTTAGCGGAAAAGCTCTCAGTTTTTCTCCATTGAGAATGATACTTGCGGTGGGTTTTTCATAGATGGCTTTGATAATATTGAGGTATGTGCCCTCTATCCCTACACTTTGAAGAGTTTTGATTAGGAAGGGGTGCTGTACTTTGTCAAATGCTTTTTCAGCATCTATTGAGAGTATCGTATGGTTCTTATTCTTTCTTTTGTTAATGTATTGTATCACACTGATTGATTTGTGGATGCTGAACCAACCTGGCTGCCCTGGAATAAATCCCACTTGGTCGTGGTGAATAATCCTTTTAATGTACTGTTGGATCCTATTGGCTAGTATTTTGGTGAGAATTTTCGCATCTGTGTTCATCAAGGATATTGGTTAAAATTAACAAGTCAGGAAATGACAGATGCTGTTGAGGATATGGAGAAAGGGGAACCCTCCTACACTGTTGGTGGGAATGCAAGCTGGTGCAACCACTCTGGAAAACAGCATGGAGGTTCCTCAAAAAATTGAAAATAGAGCTACCTTATGACCCAGCAATTGCACTACTGGGTATTTACCCTAAAGATACAAATGTAGTGATCTGAAGGGGGCACGTGTACCCGAATGTTTATAGCAGCAATGTGCACAATAGCCAAGTTATGGAAAGATCCTAGATGTCCATCAACAGATGAATGGATAAAGAAGAGGTGGTATATATATACAATGGAATACTATGAAGCCATCAAAAGAAATGAAATCTTACCATTTGCGATGACATGGATGAAACTAGAGGGTATTATGCTTAGCGAAATAAGTCAATCCGAGAAAGACAACTATCATATGACCTCCCTGATATGAGGAAGTGGAGGTGCAATGGGGGTGGGGGTTAAGAGGGTAGGAAAAGAAAAAGTGAAACAAGATGGGATTGGGAGGGAGACAAACCAAAAGAGACTCTTAATGTCATAAAACAAACTGAGGGGGGTGGGGGGAGGGGGGTTGGGAGAGGGTGGTGGGGTTACATTATATGTTTAAATAAAAAAAAATTAGAAACTGAGAAAAAAAAAAGAAAATAAGACTATCACGACTCTCCCTGTGGAAATACATTTACTCAGAGACAGTTCTGTTAAAGAGCATGTGGAAGAGAGGGTCACCATAGGACCACTTCTTTTCTATTTAATTTACTAACTTTTAAGTTGTCATGATACTCAGAAGGATGCTCAAGGAAGTGAGAAATTGGTTACAAGAGAAAATATATAACAAAGGAAACATAGAGGCCTATCAAACACTTGAAAATAAATGCAATAACCCTAAGCAAAATATTACCTAACTAAATTCCATAGTATTTGAAAAATAATGTATCATGGTAATGTTGGGTTAGTTTAGGCACAGAAAGGGTTTTTTATTAGAAAAGCAATCAATGTAATAAATGACATTAACAGATTTAATGAGAAAAGTATAAAATTATGTTGACTGAGGCAGAAAAATGCATTTGATATATGTTGAGCACCTAGCAAAACCTATTTATGACAGAAAAGCAGAAAAATAAGGAAATTACCTCAGTCTGATCAAAAACATCTGCCAAAATCCTGGGACAAACATCATTCTGAACAGGGAAAAGCTAAAAGCATTTCCTTTAGAATCAAGAACAAAGTAAGACTACTTACTCAAGAATCTATTAGACAGAGCAAAGGAAACAACCAACAAACTAAAAGACAACCTAATAAGTAGAAAATACTCACAAATGACATATCCAGTAAATGATTAATATCCAAGATATATGAAGAACCGATACAACTCACCACCCAAAAAACAAATATTCCAATTTAAAAATGTCAACATGAACAACCATTTCTCCAAAGAAGACATATAGATGGCCAACAGATACATAAAAAGATGCTCAACACCTCTCATCATCAGGGAAATGCAAATCAAAACCACAATGAGATATCACCTTGTATCCATCAGAATGGTTAACATCGAAAACATAAGAAACAATAAGCGTTGTCAAGGATGTGGAGAAAAAGGAACCCTCTTACACTGTTGGTGGGAATGCAAACTGGTTCAACCAGTATGGAGGTTCCTCAAAAAGTAAAAATGGAACTGCCCTATGATCCAGTAATTGCACCACTGGGTATTTTCCCAAAGAATACAAAAACACTAATTCAAAGGAATACAAGCATCCCTATGTTTATTGCAGCATTATTTACAATAGCCAAATTATGGAAGCAACCAAAGTGCCCCCTGATAGATAAATGAATGGATGAAGAAGATGTGGTAGGGCACCTACGTGGCTCAGTTGGTTGAGTGTCCGACTCTTGATTTTGGCTCAGGTCATGATCTCAGGGTTGCGGGATTGGGCCCCTCATTGGCTCCACACTCAGTAAGAAGCCTGCTTGAGATTCTCTCCCCTTCTTCCTCCCTCCCCCCAACTTATTTTCTTTTTCTGTCTAAAATAAATAAATAAATCTTATAAAAAAAGGATGTGGCATGTATACATACACACACACCATGGAATATTATTCAGCCATAAAAAAGAATGAAATCTTGCCATTTACAACAATGGATCTAGAGAGCATAATGCTAAGCAAAACAAGTCTGAGAAAGACAAGTATCATAGAATATCACTCATATAAGGAATTTAAGAAACAAAACAAACAAAGGGGAAAAGAAAGAGAGGGACAAATAAAAACCCAGACTCTTACCTGCAGAGAACAAACAAATGGTTACCAGAGAGGATGTTGGTGAAGGAAAGGGTGAAATACGTGAAGTGAATTAAGAGTACACTTATCTTGATGAGCACAGAGTAATATATGGAACTATGGAATGATTATATTGTATACCTGAATTGAATATAACACTGCATATTAACTACATAAATTAAAATTTTTAAAAAGTCATCTTACTTGAATAAAGTAGCACTATGCCAAGCAAATGTTATGAACTCATGGTCAATTTAATAAAAAATCTTCTGCAAAAACAAAGATAAAAAAGACTCTATGGGAGATCTTAGCACAGCAAGATGAAAAAGAAAAAGGCAAAAGAATTGGATACGAGGAGAAGAAATCCCTGATTCAGATTATGAACAGTAATGTGAATGAAATGCCTGCTTAAAAAACCCAAACAAAGTTTGATAAGAATTATTTAAAAAAATGGAGTTTATCTACATAGTTTATTCCTATATACCCATACAACACAAGTAGAAAACATAATTTTTTAAAAGATACCATCTACAACAGCAACTAAAATTGAAAGTACTTTTAGATGGATTTGACAAAAGATCTGTAAGACCTATATGCATAAGTTTAAATCTCTATTTACAGTCACTGAAGTCCAAAGTAAACATTCATGAAATAAAAAGACTTGGTAGTATGAAAATGCCAGTTGTTTTATTGAAAACACTGAAATGTAATTTCAATAAAAACATCAAATATTTTTCCATATGGGGTCTGACAAGCTGTTTCTAAAATCTACACAGAAAGACAAAAGACAAAAGATAGCCAATATACTTCTATAGATAAAGAATAAGTTGGTAAGACTTGACCCACCAGAGATCAAGACTTACTATAAAGCTGTATTAATTAAGAGAGTATGGTATTGGTACAAAGATAGACAAATCCTGGAACAGAATGGAAACCTAGTACTAGCCTTGCACTTGCTATATGGCGTAAGGTAGTATTGTAGATCATGGAGAAAGGAGAGGAGGAACTTCTCAATAAATGGTAAACACAACAATTACATATATATGTGCACGTGAGAAAGAAATTTAATTTGAACTTCAGATCAAACAAAAAAATCTTTTCTGTGTATATTCAAACTTTAAAAGATAAAGACAATAATGTTAAAATGTTAAAAATTTAGAAGTATATGAAAATATCTTTTTGATCTTGGGGTAGGGAAGGATTTATTAAATAAGACTTGAAAAATGCTAACCCATAAAAGAAAAGATTGGTAAATTCCACTGTATTAAAAGTATATTCTTTTATCCATCTATACCCGAGGTTCCCCAAGAGAGTGATCTGGTGCACAAGGGTACACTGCAATGTCAGAGACATTTTTGGTTGTCCCAACTGGGGAGAGGCTGGGCTATTGGCATCTAGTCTGTCTAAAGTCCAAGCATGCTGCTAAGCCTCTCACAAGGCAGAGGACAGCTTCCTACAACAAAGAATTATTTGGCTCAAATTGTCATTAGTGCTGCGGTTGAGAAAAATAAAGAGACAAAACTTATGTTCGGATAAAATATATGCAACACATACGACCAAATCCCAAACAAAACCATTATCAGTTTATAAAGTTATAAAGTTATTCCTACAGATCAATTAGAAAAGGATAAATCTGTATAAGTTATAAAGTATTCCTACAGATCAATTAGAAAAGGATAAATCGGTAGAAAAATGGTTAAACAACACCAATAAGCGTTTCACTGAAGAGGAAACACAGTGGCTAAAACTGCTCATTCATGTAATTAATCTGGGACATGCAACGTAAGACCAAAGTGAGATATCATTTGTGCCTTGCAAATTTGTAAAATTTAAAAGACAACATGAAGTACTATAGCAAATGTACATTAAAATGAACATTTACATGCTGCTTATATTCAAACGGAAAGAGAAAGGGCACAGAACCCCTCAGATTTTTCAGACAATATCAAAAAGATGGGCATACATGGAACTGGAAAAACAAGGAAAAGGGGACTACCTTGTTTAAGCAAGAAAAATCTCCTAGGAATCCCAGGAGCACTTCCACTTATTAACTCCTCAGTTCCCACATAGTAACCATTATCTTGAATTTTATAATAAGTACTTCCTTGTTTTCCTAAATATGGTTTGATCATCTATGACCCATTTTCAGTTAATTTTTATTTTTAAAAATTTTTTAATTTTTTAAAAGATTTTATTTATTTATTTGACAGACAGATCACAAGTAGGCAGAGAGGCAGGCAGAGAGAGAGGAGGAAGCAGGCTCCCCACTGAGCAGAGAGCCCGATTCGGGGCTCGATCCCAGGACCCTGATTCGGGGCTCGATCCCAGGACCCCGAGATCAGGACCTGAGCCAAAGACAGAGGCTTTAACCCACTGAACCACCCAGGTGCCCCTCCTTCAGTTAATTTTTAAATGAGGCGTAAAATTTACAACAAATTTTGCTGTTTTGCAAATGGAGGTCTAATTGTTCCAGCATGCATTGTTGAAAGACTGTTCTTTTCTTCAATAAGCTGCTTTTGTACCTTTGTCAAATATAAATGTAGATCTATTTCTGCAATCCCTACTCTGTTCCATTAATACAACTATGTGTCCTTTCACTGATCCCAACATCTTGATTAATACAGTTTTATAGGAAGCCTTCAAATCGAGTGGTATAATTTTTTCAACTTTATTTTTTATGAGAATTGTTTTCCTATTTTAGTTCTTCATCTTCTATATAAATTCTAGAATCTGCTATATGTACAGAAAGAAATTCTGCTGTTATTTTGATTAGAATAACAAATCTATATTTCAACTTGGGGGATAACTGGCATCTTTACTAATTGAGTCTTTCAATCCATGAACACATTTCTCTCCATTCATACAGATTAAAAAATTTTTTTCAATCAGGATCTGTAGTTTTCTGTATACGAATCCATATACTTTTTAGATTCATATCAAAGTATTTCTTTTTTCTTTTCTTTTTTTGGTGCTAACTACCTCTGTACTGATCAATGTTTCTTGCATCCCAAACTTTCATTTTGTAATCTTTTCTTGCTCAACTACATCATTCAGTGATGGTCTATGAATGCAAACTCTTGTTTTTTAATGCCTAAAAGTTGTCTTTATTTCACCTGTACTTTGTACACTAAACTGCTTCTAGAAATCCAAGGTGTACATTAATTTTACCCAGCATCTTGAAAATATTCTACTGTCTTCTGTGTCTAATGCAAGGAATAAGATATCTGTGGAGAGTGTAGATGATATTCTTTTTTCTCCTGAAATATTTTAAGATTTTTTATCTCTCATGTTCTGGATTTACATTATAATGTATCTGAGTATGAATTTAATTTTATTTATCTTACTTCATACTCCAAGTTCTTTTTCATTTCTGAAACTCACATTTTTCTTTATTTCTGGAAAATTTTCAGCAATGACTAATTCAGAGAATTGGTAAGAAAGAATTGGTGAGAGAATTTTTTTCCTCCAACATTTACTCAATTCTCTTTTTCCAGAACAACTAGTAAGTTAATATGGAAGCCTTTTTATGTCATATAGCTTCCTGTCACTTCAACTTTTTTTAATCTCATTGTCACTCTGTTGTATTGTACAATGTGGGAATTTCTCAGTACTATTTTCCAATTCATTAATTTATTCTTCAGTTGTGTCTAATCTGCAATCAATGTCATCTACTGCACTCTTTATTTAAAGTAACATGTTTCATTTATGTAGAATGGGTTCTTTTTCATATTAATTTGTTCTTGCTTCATTTATATCCATTTTTAATTAAATTATTTCCTGGGGGTACCTGGGGGGCTCAGTGGGTTAAGCCTCTGCCTTCAGCTCAGGTCATGATCTCAGGGTCCTGGGATCGAGCCCCACATCGGACTCTCTGCTCAGCGGGGAGCCTGCTTCCCCTTCTCTCTCTGCTTGCCTCTCTGCCTACTTGTGATCTCTCTGTCAAATAAATAAGTAAAATCTTTAAAAATAAATAAATAAAGGAATTATTTCCTGACCCTTTTAAATGACGGTATTACCTCCTTTTATGTTTTTAGGCTTTAGCCAGAATCTTCTAGCTATAGTTAAGTTCACTTTCTAAAAACCGATTTTGCTAGCAGCCTTTGTAGAATGAAATCTCATCAGCAGTTTTGGAACTTTGGTTTGTATGCTTAATTCTACTTGCTTATTTTTCTTTTATCTCCCTGAGTGTCTCTTTTCCTCTGTGAATATTTATTCTCCCTCTTGTGTTTGGTTTAGGAGTTATTCCCATTCTGCCCTCCAGGTTCTCAATCTAGAATTAGGACTTAAGATAATAGCTTAGAGTTATTCCTCTATGGTAATTGGATGTGGTTTATCAAATACTCTTTGCAGAGATACATCATGTTCTTCCTTTGTCAGCACATGAAAGAGAACCCCAGGAGAACTACTGAACTGTGGGGAGAGGTGGAAGCAGAGGAGAAAGGTGTTTTCAACCGTCTTTCATGAAGAGGTGAGAATAAACCCAATCCCTAACTTCAAGTACAGTTACATGGGCCAAGCCCTGGTCTTAAGTAGAGCACTTTAGTCCACCTGACATTGTAGGTGCTAAACCTTGATGCTGTCACTTCCTAACTAGGAGCCCTGCAAGATGATAGGCTTATGATTCTCTCTCTTTTTATTCATGGAAATTTTCAATTTTTATTTGACATCAACTGTCATTTTGGTTTTCTCTTTTCATAATGTGTCTATTATTGTCATGCTTTTGGAATAGAAAACAATACCTTCATATACCAAAACTTAAATCATGACCAATTTTTGTGTCTAAGGTGCACAACACATGGATATTTTTAGAGTTTAACTTTCAGTAATGTTGAGAAGTAATAGGCAACATATAGAATAACAGAGGACAAAACATTTAGATTTCCCAATGGAACCTCCATAGGAGAGGGGAATAATACCTTTTCCTCAATTTCACTCAAGCAATAAAAATCCATGTCTAGTAGCCTATATTACCTCAGTGCATTCCTAACTGTTGATTAACAGTGAGTTTTTGTTGTTGACTCAACCATTTGCTAACAATGATACCATGATAATCACAGAATTCTGTCTTCTTCCAGAGGAAATCTCTCATGGTTACCTGACTCAAGAAAAACTTGTAAGTTGTACATACGGATAAATGGCTTCTTTGACATTTCCGAAGATCTGTTTTCCAGTCATTATGATGGTCAGCTGGGCTGTCAATTCTATTAGACAGCCTCCAGGGTCACACTAGTCAGAAGCAAGAAAAAAAAAAGAAAAGGGATCGATGAAAGATGGATTTTTGTCAACAAAAGAAATCTTAGACCCAGGATTAGAATGTGAAGATTTTGATGGGAATGGATATTAAAGGGATACAGATATTAAGCTCAATAGTTTCAAGTAGGGTAACTAACGAGGTACAAGACAGCTACATCACATTCAGATTGCTGAGTCTCATTCTTAGAACATCCTGAATCTTTCCGTTGGGGGTCAGGGCTAGGAGTTGTTCTCCACATGATTTGGATGCAAGGCAGGTAGGGAAACCAATGATGTGGTCTAGTTCTATGACCCATGGTGGAGCCTTCCTGCTCTACTTCTGGAGTGCTATCGCTCATCCTTGGCAGGAAGCCTTCAGGAATAGAGAACTCACTTATTCCATCCCATAGCTTATATTTTATTCCTAAATAACAGGCACAAAATAACTGCTTGCCCAAAAGGAACTGGAAAGTCTAGCAGACGATAGGATGGTAAGACCAATACTCTCTGTGGAGAGAGCTGGTGTCTTACACTTCTCTGGAATCTTAATAAAAATATGAGTTACTGCTGGGCACACAACAAGTATTTAGTTAATACTGAGTTCCTGAAGCCACAGGCCTCTCAAGACAATTCTTACCTCTTCACTTCTCCACTCATGAAACAAATATGTGTATTTTCCGGGATAGCCCACGAACTTCCCTTTAAAGAAAGCTACGTAGAAGCAGGACGAGTAAAAATTCACAAACTGAAACAGGAACATTTTCAAGGTAAGACTGCTCTCATATTCCTGATAAGTTCGAGGAATTTCTGTTAAGTAATAAGACACCAAGGTTAAATTATGCACTTTCCTGTTTCTCCCTCAATTCTGTATTGCCTGGGACAAGTCACATTATTAGTCATATTATTCTGAGAGCCTATTGAAATATCACCCATTCTTGTCCTAACAGACAAATATTAAGTAACTGTTTGTGCTCGGCTTTCTGTTAAGAGACTTATTAATCTAATCACTCTATTAATCTAATCACCGGAGAAGCCTAAGAAGCAGTTATTACTATACTTAGATGGATAAAATACTTTGCCTAGAGTCACACAGTCAGAATAGGAATTCAAACCCCTATCAGACTAGAGAGGCTTATGCTTACCCTGGTACACTGTATGATATCCTGTAAACCTAACAGATCTCTCTCTCTCTGTCTATTGTCTAACAGGTTTAAACAAAGTAAAGGGCATCCTCAAGGACAAAGGATGATTTCCAAACTAAATTGTGTTTTCCTCTCATGAATTAAATGCTTATATCAATTTTGAAAAGAATGTCACACAATTGGTGGCAGTAATAATACACTTTCTCTCTCCTTTATTTAAAATGCAGGATCATGATCTAACGTTTAGTGAATTCCAAAGACAAAAATGTTAGATTCCCTTCACATCATGGAGAAGCAACAGGAGGTGTGAGGGAGTCAGGGATCATGTTCTTCTGAGCTGATGATCTCCCAGCAGCATGAGCTGATCTAGCAAACATGGTGACAGTTTCAATGATACTGAAATGGTAACACAAATTATTCTAAAGACACAGAGAATTCCTCCTTTTTAAAGAAATTTAGCTGCATTCTTACAAAATCTCTAATGTGTATCCAAGTGATTTTTCTCACTGAAATCTCTGATTTTTAGATGCTTTGTTTTTAAGTGCTATCTGCTAGATTATTTTTATTAACAAACAACAGCAGTAAAGTTGAGCGAGAACTACAAATCTGAAGATAGCCTTTAATGAAATTTGCTTCCTAGTGCAAACTTTGGTGCTGAATGAGTAATGTGCTCTTTCTGGTTACTGTTGGGTGCAGTGATGGTATACGGAATCAAAGGAGGGATCTGAGCACTCAGAGGAGAAGCTGACGCCTGGACTGGGGTCTCAATATCACTTCCAACTTGCCGGGGCAAGGCGAGAAGCAACTGTGCTCCACACCCCTCTCCCTGACTGAGTCTCCCACTTTGACTGTGACCCTTTACTGTCCTTCATGACTATAGGAGAACCTTTAATAATTTAAAAGGAAAAGAGAGGCACCTGGATGGCTCAGTCATATGTGTCTGACTTGACATTGGCTCAGGTCACATGAGGGTCGTGATCATAAGCCCCATGATGGATTCACCCTGGGATGAATCCCTTAAGCAGGGATGGACCCTGCTTAAGATTCTCTCTCTCTAGGGTGGCTCAGTGGGTTAAAGCCTCTGCCTTCGGCTCAGGTCATGATCCCAGGGTCCTGGGATCGAGCCCCATATCAGGCTCTCTGCTCCATGGAGAGCCTGCTTCCTCCTCTCTCTCTGCCTGTCTCCCTACCTACTTGTGATCTCTGTCTGTCAAATAAATAAATAAAATCTTTAAAAAAAAAAAAAAGATTCTCTCTCTCCCTCTCACTCTGCCCCTCCCCCACCACAGCACGCACGCTCTCCTCTCTCTCTCTAAAAATTAATTTATCAGTTCATTAATTAAGGAAAATAATCCAGGGCCTAAGACCCATGACAACTGAAAAGAAAAGGAGTACATTTTAGATATACTCAGGAGGAGCTGATTTGTTTTTCCCGCAATGGTTTTCAAAAGCAAATCCCTTCCAAAAACCATACACATGAAATAAAAATTATCCGTGTCTTGAGAAAAGTGAGGATTTTACTCAAGATTCAACTAGCCTGATCAAGGGAGGATGAAGACAAGAATACTCTGAAAGATCTACTGAGTCCTAATTCTTCCTTTTAGTTCTTTTTCTTGCTTCCACCATAATGGGTCTAAATGTAGCTGTTAGGGAATTCTGATTACCAGCCTATGTGTCAACCTATAGAACAAAACTGCCTTATCAGGTACCTTTAAAAACTGCCTTTAAAAATGACAGGTGTTGGCGAGGATGAGGAGAAAGGGGAACCCTCCTACACTGTTGGTGGGAATGCAAGCTGGTGCAGCCACTCTGGAGAACAGCATGGAGGTTCCTCAAAGAGTTGAAAATAGAGCTACTCTATGACCCAGCAATTGCACTATTGGGTATTTATCCCAAAGATACAAATGTAGTGATTTGAAGGAGCACATGCACCCCAATGTTTATAGCAGCAATGTCCACAATAGCCAAACTATGGAAAGATGTAGTATATATATTTATACAGTGGAATATTATGCAGCCATCAAAAACCTGAAGTCTTGGCATTTGCAATGATGTGGATGGAACTAGAGGGTATTATGCTAAGCGAAATAAGTCAATCAGAGAAAGATAATTATCATATGGTATCTCTGATATGAGGAATTTGAGCAGGGCAGGGGGTCATGGTGGGCAGGGAGGGAAAAAAATGAAACAAGATGGGACCAGGGAAGGAGACAAACCATAAGAGACTCTTAATCTCAGGAAACAAACTGAGGGTTCCTGGGGAGTCAGGGGAGGAATAGGGTGGCTGGGTTATGGATATTGGGGAAGGTATGTGCTATGGTGAGTGCTGTGAAGTGTGTAAGACTGATGAATCACAGACCTGTACCCTTGAAAGAACTAATACCTTATATATTAATAAAAAAAATGAACTCCCCAAGGGATGGTCCAAAATTAATGTATAGCTCTGGTAGAATATTTTTTCAGTGTCACACAGATGACCTGGCCAACTTACCCATTTTTGTAATCCATACAGATATCTTTTCATAAAAGAAATTCAAGATCAAGATGACGATAAAGTTCAAGCAGGATCCACTAAGTGACGTGGCTATCTGGGGAGTGAGGAAACTTTTGACATGCTTAAAGGATGCTTCACTTTCCATAAAGCTAGCAAATGTAGCAAACACTGACAGGCGGTACACAATCACAGCTACCATACAGGAGATGACAAGGGCCATCTGGAAAAGGGAAACAAGGAATCAGTCACTCTGGTCTCTATCTCTGCAACGTGCACCCATCAGAAACATACTACTCTCTTCATCTCATTATGTTAAGGTCAGCCCCTCTGACTTGGGAAGCAGAACAAGCCAGTCCCTCTCACATAGATGGCAGGGAAAGAACACTGGCAAGGCAAAAGGTTTATAGCAGTGCCCTGAATTGATTATTGCTCTATTATTAATAAAGTATTATTTATACTATCACTTCTCCTCAGTGACTGTTATATCATCTAAGAAAACACACTTTTAAAAAAGACTGTATTTATTTATTTGACAGAGATCACAAGTAGGCAGAGAGGCAGACAGAGAGAGAAGAAGGAAACAGGCTCCCCGCTGAGCAGAGAGCCCAATGTGGGGCTCAATCCCAGGACCCTGAGATCATGACCTGAGTGGAAGGCAGAGGCTTTAACCCACTGAGCCACCCAGGTGCCCATAAGAAAACACACATTTCAAAGAGAAAAACCAATACCTTTAACTAGAAATGTTAAAGATAAAAAATTATGGGATAATACGAACTATAAGGTTAAACTCTAGTCAACAACTGCTAATTATTTATACTTCAACATGTTAAACTCTCAGAGGTTTAACACTGCTTCTTTTCCTTAAAATTCAAGGCCAGCTGTGAGAGGACCCACATTTGGAAAGTGGAGAGTGGGAAATAAATTGTGGTGGTGGAGGAATCTGGTAGCTAAAAGGAATGGGAAAAAACCTGACTCCCTCACAATGAGACTCGCTAATTAAATTCTTCAAGTAGAAGTCGTACTTTCTTCTATTTATTTCAGCAAGAAAATAAATTTTAACAGTATATGCTTTTTTTTCTTTGTATTTTGTGTATATATTTTAAGTGGACATAAAGATAAATCAATGATTTCTTTTAAGGAAACAAAACCCAAACAGTCTGCAAACAAATCCGTTACAAGTGCTGGTTGCTGGGGGAGGGGGAGGGGCAGGCACTCAGATGACACACCCGTCTCTCCCCTGAGCAATTCTTACAAGGTTCAGCTGTGGCACATCCATGTGGGTCACACTTGAGTATATATATGAGCTCTATTCAAAATAAAAAGGGGAGGGGGAGGGGAGAGAGGGGCTCAAGAGCCATGGCAGATTAAACTACGGAGCTTATCCTAATAAGACTGCACAGCAAGAGATGAGAGCAGGTTCCCAAAAACGCTTACCCAAAACGTCACCGTAGCTCCTGATAAAAAGTACCATGGGAGACGAGTCCACAAAGGCATGTATGGTTCCATCTCCTGCAATTTTATAGAAATTGACAATTATAGAAATTGACTAACCGAAGCAGTAGTCAAAATCACAAAACCCAGTTAAGAGTAGAAACCTCCCCGAGTCCACAACAGCTCATGGGCAGCTACATTCTAGCACTGGTTCCTTCCCTTCAGGTAGAGACCTTCAGGGCTCTCAGGTGAGAGAGTTCACACACCATATGAGCCATGACGGATACACGCCGTATCCTCAGGGTTGAATGAGAGTGGCATGCAGAGCCTGGGAGAGAGGAAACGAAGTCAGAACCCGAGGGCTGCTGCTTAAGTGCACATGCTTTAATGATACTACAGTTTTCTTCTAATTGGATTGAATCAAACTGTACTGCTCTATAATTGCTACGCATTATATTAAATAGGGCACCAACTTTATTTTTACAGGACTGTATTCTTCCGCACAGTTCAGGGACCAGGCTTTTCCACCTTGATGTTCTTCTAAACCATGAACGGAAGATATTCATTGTATCAGCTGAAACTCTTAGCTACATCAAGAGGCAGTGAGATCTTACCCCCCCACAAAATGGCCATAGAGTAAAAAACAGCCATCAGCAGAAATCTAAATCATATAATTCTATCTAAAGGATAGGATTTTTAGGGAGGATTTTTACACCTGGAGGATTTTTAGGGAAGACTGAATGCAAACAGAACTTGACAGGCAGAACATCTGTCCAAGAGCTCTACTGAATGTGTGTGCATGTGTGCACGTGTGTGTGTCCAATATGTATGTGTGTGTATGCATGCCTTTTGTGCATGTGTGTGTGTGTGTGTGCCCATGCATACATATATGTGTTCCCAATACAGACTCAAATGTGAGGGCTTTGGTCATACTGACCCGCTGAAGAAGCCCTGCAAGTAAGTCAGAAACCTTGACTTCAAAACCATTCAAGTGGATGATTCACAGCCAGTCCATCCATACTGTTTTCCTGCTGGTTTCATATGCAAACATTCAGTACCTCTTATTTTCATGGCAATAATTTTAGGCCTACTTTTAGTTTCCTTTTTATACCATGAAATATTAATAGATACACATTATGTCATTATCATGAAAAGTCTCTTTTAATATGTTTTCTTAATGTCAGACAGCCACCCAAGTTCTTAATATATTTTCTGAGGCATTTTTCCCCTTTGCTCACTTACTGGGTTTTTTGTAATGTCTCAGTAAAGCCAATAGATGCCTAGTGAGTGCCTGAATGGCCAAACTGTGAAGATAATTTTGAGTATTATACCACAAGAACAGTGTCCTGAGCAGAGTGGGAAATTCTGCTTAGAGAGAGTGTGTTAGAGACATATTCTGTTCTCCCTTTAACAGCTTTGGGCCACACAATGATTATGGTTGATGGAAAGGTAGGACACTAAGAATATGCGGTCGAGTCTGGTCTTTGAAGGCAAAGTACCTCATATTTTTCACATTTAAAAAAAAAAAAACAACGAAGAAAAAGCACCAAGAAGTCAAATTACTCAGCTGACAACATATAGGTGATTTGCCAGTGACGGGTCCCCAGATTTAGACATTGCCGCCCAGACACTAGTGCAATGATCTTTTCCATTATAATAAATTAAAAGAGACTAGGTGAATAAACTTTGGTCTAATAAAACAATCACTCATAAGCTCACTGTCTTCAGATAATACTATTTTAATTTTGGTGTATTAACTTAGTATCATTTCCGTGTATATATATTTATATACTAAGTCCATTGCATACATATTCTTTTCCATTTTCCTTTTATTTTATTACAAAACCATGTTATACCATGACATGATGCCTTGTATTTGCTTTGAAATCATCCCATGGCGGAGAGGAGCAAGTGTAAATATAACAAGACTGTCTGTGAATTAATATTCACCGAAGTTGGGTGACGGGTCTATCCTGGGGTTCATTATACTTTTCTATCTACCTTTTTCGTATAGATTTGAAATACGTATGAGAAACAAAGAAGTTTATAAGATTTCTCTGTTGTAAAATATTTTAAAAGCAAATTAAAACATCTACTATTATTTGTGTGGTGGCCTAGAGCAGTGACTCCACTGAGATATGCTGGCGGTCAGCACCCTGACCCACCTTAGTCACCGCGTTCACCTTCCTGTGTTTACACATCGCTTCAAATTCTGGTCTCAGCTGAAGCTGCTGCTGCTCCTCTTCAAAGTCCACTAGGTCCCACTCATATTCCATTCTAGCCTGTCGCTGTTTCCAAAACTCCAAGAACAATGTGACTGTGGACAAAGAAAGGCATAAAAACAACTGTAATCAAGGGATGGAGAATAAAATGCATAAGAAAATAATATGGTTTTTTTCTCCACTTTTTTAAAAAAACATGTTGATTGAATGATGGTTCTTCTGTCACTACTATGTTGGCTTAATAATATGTAATACTGACGTAATTCATGTAAAAACTCAAGTCAATTTCGTAGCAGTCCATGAAGGATAAACAATTTCAGACACATTACTCTCTCTTCATTCAAATAATCTGAAGTAATATTTAAACTTACCTTTTTGCTGAACCTAGATTTTGTTTGCATGGTTTTTTTTTACTGAAATCATTCAAGCAATTATACCAGTTTTTCAAGCTTAGGTAAATTTAAGGAAAACATGAGAGCCATTCCTATAGCACAATCTCTGTCTTTCTGTCCCTGTCCGCCTCTGTCTCTCTTTCTCTCTCTCTCTTTACATATACATATAATTTTTAATAAACTTTCAATTGTATCATAACATATTCACAGAAAAGTACATAAAACACACCTGTACAATTTAAAGAATTTTCACAAAATAAGCATTCCCATGGAATCAGCATCAATAGAAAAAAATAGAACATAACCACCCCTAAAAACACACCCCTAAAAAAAAGACTCTTCTAAGATGTAAGTATAACTAGTATCCTAGCTTTTTACGTCATAAGGACAATTTCACCCGTCTTTGAACTTTTCATAAATGGTGACATACTATAGGTAGTTTTTGTGTTAGGTTTCGTTTTGGTTCAGCTTTTTTGTAAACTGAATCCATATTGCTGCGTGTAGCAAAAGTTCGTTTATTTTCATTGCTGCACAGTGTTCTATTATTTAAGTAAACCATAATTTTTTTATTCTCGAACACATGGATGTTTGGCTTATTGCCAGGTTTTTTGTTATTACAAATACTGTTGCTGTGAATATCCTTGTACATATCTTTTGGTGGGCATATGCATGCCTTTCTGGTATATATCTAAGAATGGAATACTAACACAATCAATATTATCATATAATTTTATCACCTGTGGCTCAAATTTTAATGTTTCATCTGACTCATTCCCTGCCTATCTTTATTTTCTTTAATTTTTAATTTCTTTTTTATCTTTAAATTTTTTTTTACTTTATTTAAGCTTTATTTAAACATATGATGTAACCCCACCACCCTCACCCAACCCCTCTTCCCCCCACCCCCCTCAGTTTGTTTTATGACATTAAGAGTCTCTTTTGGTTTTTCTCCCTCCCGATCCCATCTTCTTTCATTTTTACTTTTCCTACCACCTTAACTCCCACCCCCGTTGCATCTCCACTTCCTCATATCAGGGAGATCATGTGGTAGTTGTCTTTCTCCAGTTGACTTATTTCGCTAAGCATAATACGCTCTAGTTCCATCCACGTCATCGCAAATGGTAAGATTTCATTTCTTTTGATGGCTGCATAGTATTCCATTGTATATATATACCACATCTTCTTTATCCATTCATCTGTTGATGGACATCTAGGTTCTTTCCATAACTTGGCTATTGTGCACATTGCTGCTATAAACATCCGGGTACACGTGCCCCTTTGGATCACTACGTTTGTATCTTTAGGATAAATACCCAGTAGTGCAATTGCTGGGTCATAAGGTAGCTCTATTTTCAATTTTTTGAGGAACCTCCATGCTGTTTTCCAGAGTGGTTGCACCAGCTTGCATTCCCACCAACAGTGTAGGAGGGTTCCCCTTTCTCCACATCCTCGCCAGCATCTGTCATTTCCTGACTTGTTCATTTTAGCCATTCTGACTGGTGTGAGGTGGTATCTCATTGTGGTTTTGATTTGTATTTCCCTGATGCCCAGTGATATGGAGCACTTTTTCATGTGTCTGTTGGCCATCCAGATGTCTTCTTTGCAGAAATGTCTGTTCATGTCCTCTGCCCATTTCTTGATTGGATTATTTGTTCTTTGGGTGTTGAGTTTGCTAAGCTCTTTGTAGATTTTAGATACTAGCCCTTTATCTGATATGTCATTTGCAAATATCTTTTCCCACTCTGTCAGTTGTCTTTTGGTTTTGTTGACTGTTTCCTTTGCTGTGCAAAAGCTTTTGATCTTGATGAAGTCCCAATAGTTCATTTTTTCCCTTGCTTCCCTTGCCTTTGGCGTTGTTCCTAGGAAGAAGTTGCTGCGGCTGAGGTCGAAGAGGTTGCTGCCTGTGTTCTCCTCAAGGATTTTGATGGATTCCTTTCTCACGTTGAGGTCCTTCATCCATTTTGAGTCTATTTTCGTGTGTGGTGTAAGGAAATGGTCCAATTTCATTTTTCTGCATGTGGCTGTCCAATTTTCCCAACACCATTTGTTGAAGAGGCTATCTTTTTTCCATTGGATGTTCTTTCCTGCTTTGTCGAAGATTAGTTGACCATAGAGTTGAGGGTCTATTTCTGGGATTTCTATTCTGTTCCATTGATCTATGTGTCTGTTTTTGTGCCAGTACCATACTGTCTTAATGATGACAGCTTTGTAGTAGAGCTTGAAGTCTGGAATTGTGATGCCACCAACTTTGGTTTTCTTTTTCAATATTCCTTTGGCTATTCGAGGTCTTTTCTGGTTCCATATAAATTTTAGGATTATTTGTTCCATTTCTTTGAAAAAATTGGATGGAATTTTGATAGGCATTGCATTAAATGTGTAGATAGCTTTAGGTAGCATAGACATTTTCACGATATTTATTCTTCCAATCCATGAGCATGGAACATTTTTCCATGTCTTTGTGTCTTCCTCAATTTCTTTCATGAGTACTTTATAGTTCTCTGAGTACAGATTCTTTGCCTCTTTGGCTAGGTTTATTCCTAGGTATCTTATGGTTTTGGGTGTAATTGTAAATGGGATTGACTCCTTAATTTCTCTTTCTTCTGTCTTGTTGTTGGTGTAAAGAAATGCAACTGATTTCTCTGCATTGATTTTATATCCTGACACTTTACTGAATTCCTGTACAAGCTCTAGCAGTTTTGGAGTGGAGCCTTTTGGGTTTTCCACATATAGTATCATATCATCTGCAAAGAGCGATAGTTTGACTTCTTCTTTGCCGATTTGGATGCCTTTAATTTCTTTTTGTTGTCTGATTCCTGAGGCTAGGACTTCTAGTACTATGTTGAATAGCAGTGGTGATAGTGGACATCCCTGCCGTGTTCCTGACCTTAACGGAAAAGCTCTCAGTTTTTCTCCATTGAGAATGATACTTGCCGTGGGTTTTTCATAGATGGCTTTGATAATATTGAGGTATGTGCCTTCTATCCCTACACTTTGAAGAGTTTTGATTAGGAAGGGATGTTGCACTTTATCAAATGCTTTTTCAGCATCTATTGAGAGTATCATATGGTTCTTGTTCTTTCTTTTGTTAATGTACTGTATCACATTGATTGATTTACGGATGTTGAACCAACCCTGCTGCCCTGGAATAAATCCCACTTGGTCGTGGTGAATAATCCTTTTAATGTACTGTTGGATCCTATTGGCTAGTATTTTGGTGAGAATTTTCGCATCT
>RCUC01122993.1:0-68704 GCA_003697995.1 Taxidea taxus jeffersonii
GGGGGGGGGGTTATTTTATTGACATTTAATTAACATATAATTATATTAGTTTAAGTTACACAATATAATGATTCAATACCTCTATATATTAGTAAAATGATTGCCACAATAAGTCTAGTTAATGCTCATGTTTTATTTGTGATGAATACTTTCAAGATCTTCTCTCTTAGCAGATTTATTGTAGTACTTTAGTTGGTATAAATAATGTTTAAAACAAAATAAAAATCTGTAATTTTTCATACTTTATTCCTCCTAATGGAATCTGGTTAGGAAGACTGCCAGTCAAGATAAACAAAATGCACCATAGTTAGAGATTAGATTTAGGTTAATATTTTTTTTTCAAAAGTGAATTAAATATTTTAAATAGATTATTCTGAATCATCATACTTAGAAACACTACAAATGTTTATTAGTACAATCATTTAACATCGTTTCATTAAGTCTTGCTACATTCACTTTTAAACTATAGCTCATCTGGGCCACATGTCTTCACATTCACTGCTAATAACATTCTGGCACAAGGCTCCACTATGTGACACTTGCCAGGACTACTTCCTGGATGGTCTGTATGCTGAACGTTCTTGACCTCCCTTCAGTCTGTCCTCCATTAAGCATCTAGAATGATCTTTTGTAAATAGATCAGAGCATGCCACTCCTCTAGTGAAAAAGACCTCATCTCATAAAGAGTAGTCAAGGGTTTTAAACTGCCTACAAGGTCTGCTACAACCTGGATACTTAACACTCACCTAATATTCTTCTTTCAGCCTCTTTAAGCTACAGTGAATTTATGCTATTCATGTGGATGTACCACATCCATTCTTGCCTCAGAGAGTACGTGCTTTCCCCTTTACCTAGAATACACTTCCTGATATTTTATAGTGTCAGTATTTCCCATTAGATGTGTCTAATCAAATGTCACCTTCTCAGGAAAAGTTTTCCTGACTACTTCACCCTAAACAGTATGAATTCTTTCAAAGCAAAAATTTATACCAAAGTTAAGCAGGCAAGGAAGACCACATTTAAAGATACTGAGATAAGGGAGAAAGACTACAAGTGCATCTGAATGCCACTTCTCTGAAACAAAAGGAAACAGTTTGTAAGAGCTGGGTCAGGGAGGCAAATCTTGGGCCACTTGTGAATATCAATTGGCTTTATCCAAAGGAAAAATAAATTTTTCATATCTTTAAGGCAAGAGCTAATTTTATAACGTGGAGCAACATCCGACCTCAATTAGGCTCCAACCCTATCTTCCACTGATGACATTTCAAAAGGATGGCTCTCAGGCCCTTGACAAATAAATCCATGGATTGTAAAACTGGAAAGAGGCTTTAAAAGGTTTTACATGTTAAAGGGGGCAAAAAAAGTGTTTATGATTACAAGTTTTCTAAAGTAAATGTTCGAAAAAAGGAGGCCAATATCTTCCCTCTATACTTGGAATGAGCAAATGGAATTTGAAATAAAAAACACAATACTGTTTATATTAGAATCCCCCCCCAAACTGAAAGAGTGCATAAATCCAACAAAATATGTACAAGACCAATATGAGAAAAACTACAAAATTCTGATGAACAAAATCAAAGAACTCAGTAAATGCAATATTCCATGTTTATGGATGAGAAGACTCAATATTGCTAAGAAGTCAATTCTTTTCCAACTTGATCTATTTGTTCTATACTGTCCCAACCAAAATCCTGACACATTATTTTGTGGATACTGACAATTGACTCTAAAATTTAGATGGAAAGGCAAAAACAAAAACAAAAACAAAAACAAAAACAAAACAACAAAAAAAAAACAGAAGAGCCAACACAAATTGAAGGAGATATACAAATTTGTAGGACTGCCACTATCCAAACTTAAGACTTACTGAAAGCTAAAGAAACAAAGACTGTGGTATTGGAGGAAGAACAGACAAATAGATCAATAGAACAGAACAGAGGGTTAGGAAAGAGAGTCTCACAAATGTGGGCAACCGATATTTTAAAAAGTATCAAACACATCAACGGTGCAAAGATTGTCTCTTCTATGAATGGTACTAGAACAACTAACATCCACATGCAAAAAGATGACTATAGAAACATACTTTATACACATTTCACAAAAATTAGCTCAGAATGAATCGCAAACCTAAGTGTAAAATGCAAAACTATAAAACTCTTAGAAGATAATGTAGGAGAAAACCCAGATGGCCTTGAGTATGACAATGACTTGACAGACACAACGTGATCCAAAGGCATGGTCCATGAAAGAAACAAACTGGGCTTCATTAAAATTAAAAGTAGTATCAAGAGAATGAGAAGATAAGCCAGACTGGGGAAAAGTGTATGCAAAAAGGCATCTAATAAAGGACTGTGATCCAAAATATACAAAAAAACTCTTAAAACTCAACAATAAGAAAACAAGTAGCCTGGTTAAAAAAATAAGCCAAAGACTTTAATGGATACTTCACCAAGAAAAATACACAGCAAATATTCACATGAAAAGATGCTCTATATTATATGCCATCCGAGAAATGTAAGTTAAAACAACAATAAGATACCATGACACACCTGTTAGAATGGCCAAAACCCAGAGCACTGACAATACTGGTGAGGATGTGGAAAAAGGAAAACTTTTCATTCATTGTTGATGGAAATGCAAAGTGGTAAGTCACTTTGGAAGAAAGCTTGGCTGTTTTTTTGTGTTTTGGGGTTTTTTTTTCAAAACTAAGCATACACTTACCATGAGATCCAAAAATTGTGCTCCTCAGTATTTGCCTATATGAGCTAAAAACTTATCTGCACAAAATCCTGCACACACATGTGAATAGGAGGTTTATTCATAATTGCCAAAATCTGGAAACAATCAAGATGGCCTTCAGTAGGTGAGTGGATAAATACACTGTGGTACATCCAGAAAATAGAATATTATTCCGTATTTAAAAGAAACAGACTGTCAAGTCATTAAAAGGCATGGAGGAAGCTTGAGTCCCGAATACTAAGAACTATGTGCTAATGTGAAAAGTCCATGTACTGGTTGATTCCAACTATAAGACGTTCTAAAGAAAAGCAAAACTATAGAGACAGTGAAAAGGTAATTGGTTGTCAGAGGATAGGTAGAAGGAAGGGATGGAAAGGTAGAAAACAGAAGGGTTTTTAGGGCAGTGAAATACTCAGTATGAAAATATATTGTTGGATACATGTCATTATACGTTTGTCCAGACTCATAGAATGTACACCACCAATGGTAAGCGGAGTCTAAACTACGGATATTAGGTGGTAGTATTGTATCAATGTAGGTTCATTCCATTGTAACAAATGTAGCTGCTGATGAGGGAACCTGTGGTGTATAAGGACAGGGAATATATGGTAACTCTCTCTGCTTTCCTCTCAGTATTGCTGTGAAGCTAAATCTGCTCTAAAAAAATAAAGTCTATTAAATGATATGTATCTATATTTTGTGAAAAGGAAAAAAAGAAAGAAAGGAAGGAAGGGAGGATGGAAAGAAGAAAGGAAGGAAGGGATAGAAAGGAGGGAGGGAGGGAGAGAGAGAGAAAGAAAGACAGATTTGGATTCAGGAGGAAGGCTGTCTAAAATTTAGTGACACTGAGGGGAATGTTAAGGGTGTTTGGGTCATATTCTTGCCCCTATCACTTTACCCACATCCTTCCCCTGTCACTTTCTTCCCTCACTTAATTTTATATACCTTTTTTCTTTTAATTTGATTATAACTTGATTTTTTCTCCATAGACAGCAGTTTTGCCTGTGAAGTTCAGAACTATATCTCCATAATATAGGTATATTTCTGGCACATAGTATTTAGTTACTTTTAAAATGAGAAAAAAATAAAATTAATTGATAATCAGACCATGCAATCAGTTTATTATAAAAACATAATGAGTTGAGAAAATGAGAAAATGTTAAAGCATCACTGTTAAGGTTATATGGGATATTTACCAGAACGTATTTAGTTAATTGACAATTTTGAGGTAAGAACTTAACAAAAAATGTTGACCTGTTATATTCTCACCATCTTTATATATGATGAATCCCATGAGCTAACACAAGTTTTTAAAAACAAACTTTCCTTTTGCTTCGATGTCTCCCTATCTCAATTATAGGCTCTCACAAAGGTGATGATAATACTGATCCTTGAACAAATCTGAAGGGCAGAGTGAGAATGAGGGAAAAGACTTTCATGGCCAGGAGCTCTTAGAAATCAGAGCCTGAGGCAAAAGCTTAGGTGTTAATGTTTTGTGGTGGAGTTTACTCCCAGGGAAGCAGAAGAGTGATTTGTGATAAGCTGATTGCTCAGGACTACTAGCTATTTTCATTGAGGCTCTATAAAGCTATTGCATCACTGAACCAAATCTGTAGTGGGAGAGAGGAAGAAACCCACTAAGGGTTGTGTGGCACTGCAGGACTTGGGACCCTGTTGGGACCTGCCTGCGAGTCCCCTGAGAAATCAGTAGCTGCTGCCCCACTGGCTTCACACTAATCCTCCTTCCCTTCCCCCTCCCCCGCCCCCACAGGCTCCATGGCCCAGAACTTTTGACTTCCTAGAAGCAGCAGCGGCAACAGAAGTATGGAAGCAACACAAACTCTTTCTAGAGAATCCCCAGCCCCAATTCAAGGGAATTTCAGAGACCTTTGGATTTGATAAAGTTCACCCTGAGGGCCACTCAGACCAGTTTGCAGCATCTTATAATATCTAGATCTTTCCTGGAATAAAAAAAATGCATTCTTCCCCCCTTGAAGTGGAGTATGAGGGTGGGAAGTAAAATCTCTCAAGGTGGTAGCAGGCTGCCATCTCCTAAAAAGAACTAAGAAGTGCTTGCACATCTACTCCTGAGGCTATCACTGATGACCAGCATGCCCCTCTTCTACCTCCAAAACACAAGTTCCTGTACCCTGGACAGAACTTCAGCTGGTCTGGTTTGCTTGTCTGGTCGTGTACTCAAAATCATAAACTCTGAAGGCTTTGTGCCCTCAATGGCCTTATCCCCTTTGGGGCATAGTTGCTGAAATACAGTATGGCTGTCACTAGGCATGGACACATCAGGACACACCTCAGTAAATGCTGTAGGTTATAGACACTCTCCTCTCTGTTCCTGTGTGGCAGCAATCCTGGGGGTTCATGGTGTTCAGAGTTGATCATCTTTTGCCAGTTTTGTAACTCTGTTACCTGCTTTCTGGTCCTTTGGCAAGAGGGCACTAAAGTAGTCAGATGGTAATCGTAGCTCTCAGCGTAATGGAACCTGACAGAAGCTTTCTGACCAGGGACATCAGAACTTATAACAGACAGAGTTCAAATTTATAAACAGGAAAGCAGAAAGCCCACAATTAAACTCCTGAATGTAAAAGGTGTTTGATCCATGTCTACCCTTTGGTTCACATATCTATATATTGAAGATATCGGGGATACAGTACTTTTTATCAGTCATTGGACAAATGCATGTACCCATGATAGGGGGTAGTGTTCCAAATTCACAGGTTATTTCCCCTGTTTTGGCAATTTTAGCTGAGACTTCAGATCGGCTATGTGTGGCTAATGATGCACATAAGACCAGTGAATCTCATTGCTATCTTCCATAAAAAGAGTTTCTTTTTCTGAGGTGATATATGTGGAATATTTGGTCCCCAGAGTTGCCATTCTGTGAACAGAGAAAACCATCTCTGTTCAGAACAAGTATTAATTCTAGTAATGAAAAATTGCTGTCTCCTTCCAGGAACAAGTGGACTGGGACCAATTTAATTGAATTTCTACCAAACAGTTGATGCACCTCAGATAGGTTTCACGAAGAAATGATATTGAGGAGTGCACTTTGATCTCCGCTGTTGTCCAGGACTACCAACAGCTGTATCAGCCCTTATGAAATAGAACTGTGATGTTGGATCCATGCAGGGCTGTTACCACGGACACCCTGTATGGGCCAGAGATCAAGCAATGGATGGCCAAGGGCTGAGGCTGGCCAACATCCAAAATCAAGTCATCCTGTCTACCAAATAGTTGAGAGTTTCCTCTTGGTTGGGTGCTCTCTGACAGTTATTAACTTAAGAAGTCCTATATACTTTGTATCCTTCCCCATACAAACATGCACAGGGCTCTTCCTCATACTACTTTGTTCTTCTTACCATCAGCCAACACATTCCCTACTGCAGAGGGATTAATGCACATCCACACTCTGACTGATTCTTCATTGGTATCACATCAACAACCTGTGTACTACTTGCAGCTCTTCCCACAGGGAGAATTTCTCTCTGCAACTGCTGGTTACTTTTGAGAAGGCTGCAAATTGTTAGGCATCCAAAGCTGACTACCACCAACATAACACATCAACCACCGTATGAAACAGATCCAAGTTATTTGTTTATTTGCTCTTCTGTCAGTTGGCCATAAATGTGCATTGAGGGAGAGGCACCAAGATAACAGATCTGAGGACAGATGTAACAAATTTGTGAGCCACTTTCTCATGTAATTTATATATGCTTTCTCAATCTTTCCTGACCCTTTCCAAATAAAACATTTCCACTTGACAACAGAATACCAGTGTGTTTGCCTGACATTATTCTTGGTGGATCTGATAATCTGATAAATCACAGCTCATAATGAGTAATCACCTGGAGTTCCACAGTCAGTCTTTATGAAAGTCCAATAGCACAATAAGAAGTATACATGTGTTAAAGGGGGAATAGTCCTTTGACTCAGAATGGCATGGGATACTTCACAACCTTATATGTCTGCTCTGTAACTTTCTTATAGGTGTTTGTCAGAAATCCTTAACAATGAGGGTATCCCAAATACCACCAAATCTGGATTTGGTAATATGGTCTAAGAAATAGCTTACATCGTAACTCAGACTTACTGTAGAACCCCCTCTTTTTCAAAGCAGCATTAAGAATTAGTCAACTCCTGTATTATTCAAGGTTCTCCAGAGAAGCAGAACAATATATATGGAGATTTATTATGAGGAAATGCTCATGTGATTATGCACTCTGTGAAGTCCCATAATTTGTCACCTGTAAGCTGGAGATCCAGGAAAAGTCAATGGTGTGATTCAGCCAGAATCCAAAGGCCTAATAACCAGGGAACACTATAGTGTAAAATCCCAGTCTGAGGGCTGGAAAAGATGAGAAGAAATGTCCCAGTTGGAGCATGGAGGCAGGGAAAAAAGAGGTGAACTCCTTCCTCTTCCTTCTTCTGTTCTACTCAGGCCCTCAAAGGACTGATACCTGCCTATATTGGTAGATCTACTTTACTGAGTACGTTGATTCAAGTGCTAAACTTCTCTGGAAATACCCTCAGAGACACACCCAGAAATAACATTTAATATGGGCACCAGTGACTAATCAAGCTGACACATAAAATTAATCATTACACCCTCTAAGGGACTTATAAACAGATTAAGCATCATTTCTGAAATCTAGGCATGGATGGTCATGCCTAGTTTTCATGCTACTTTTGAAGTTGATAAGTCCCACCAAGTCTTGTACTTCTTTCTCAGGTAGGGATGTGAGGAGTAACATTTTATCTTTTAATTTAGAGAAGATGGTCAAAAAAGCTTCAATTTTTGGACTAAAAATATACCAATGTTGCAGGCTTCTGAATCTTCTTGGTGTTTAGGAAAGCAGAATAGTTGCTCCACCATTTCTTATCTCCTTTAATATAAATTCACTGAGTGAGAACTGTGGCAGTCTAGAACTTCAGTAGATATAGAAGACCCCAAAAGGGAAGTGAGGTGTGGGGGTATATCACTGATGGAGGCATCAGAGTCCTATCCCAAAGATGCTGGTAACAGAATAAGCCTTTGAAAGTGTTGTTCCCACCAGAAAGCAAGGCAAACGCACTGAGCTATGACATGCATAATCTGGAACACATATATGCATGTTTATGAATTTCCTTAAGTTTTTTAATATAAATTAAGTCTTGTTGGTAATAATACATATATTGTATAACTAGTTATTAGCCATTAATTTATTACCTATTAATCATCAGGGATTGTGAGGCAACTCCGATATGAAAGATAGAGGTGAGCAGAAAGGCAGTCATAAGCAAAGAAAGGATTATCTTTAAATTTGTGTATATATATATATATATACACACACATATATATGTATATACATAGATATATATAAAATCTAAATGAGTGGCAAAATGATAACATGCAGGTAAAAGTTTAAGGTAGAAAAAAGTAGAGTTTAGCCATTATTTGGAAGAATTTAATAGTTTTGATAGTAATTATTTATGCAATGTAATATGAAAAATAATAACACAAAACATATAATAAAATTAGTATTAATTATCTGCAGGATATCATCTATGCCCTCAATCTTAGATACTTGAAAATAATTTTTAAATAACATTTACAGGCCCTATCAGGTAACACAGGTAACTACTTCTTATGATAATGGTATCTACTAAAGCAGAATATATAGATAAGAACAGTATTTTAATTCTAGGTGAGCAATTACATTATTTAGTAATACTATTAACCGAACACACATGGCTGTGATTCTGTGTAAGAGAGACCCTAAAAAAGATTAAGGTGAAGATTTGTAAAGAACACAAATAGAAACTACTTGAAGGCTCATCTAATATACCAGTAAGTACAAATGATACAGTATTTCTAATCTTAGAAACTGCAATCAGACCCAATTAAACAAAATGGAAATGTTCATGGATGAAATACAAATGGTTTCTAAAAATTTTAATTCAGTACCAGGATTTTGACTTTCACATATAATTTCAAAAGGCCTTAAGGATATCTTCTAGATAGAAAAAGTGTCCTATATCCTTCTAACCTTTCACACAATGAGCATGCTTGAATTGTGTTTAAGGCATATACGCCTGATAGAATACTGAATTCTGTCCTTTTGTATCTGAACCACTATAACCTTGAGACTTCATTTGCTTCTCTTTGTGTGTATGTTTTGGATATGAAGGAAAAGATAAGAGTTTACATATAAGTTTTAACTGGAACTTTTACCCTAGATTTAACACAGTATCTATCAATCACATGCCGAAAGTACTTTATAAGGAGACTAAAGAAAAGAAACTCATTTCTGAATTATTTAGTCCTTGTCACTCAGTACCTGACGGTATTGTTATATTCTCTCACATTGTCTAATTTGTATATATAGACGTTACTTTGTCCTCAGATATTAGAAGATGATAGGCCACAAAGAATATATGCTTCCCACACAAATGTGTTAGGAGGTTGAGGGAAAAAGAAAAAAAAACAAAACAAAAAAAAAACAGAAGAATGCATTCTTTTCTCATTCCTAGGGTATTATTTGGTTGTGTTTCACTCTTTGTCAAACTATTAAATCTCATCTTAAAACTTCGATATTTGTTCATAGAGCAAACACTTGACGAAAAGAGCAGCCAAGCTTCTGTGCTGTGATCGGTTTCTACTAAGCTTTATACCAAGAGCAACATATGCAGCATCTCTGAGACACCCGAGGGCCAGGCTACTCTGGGGCAATCTGACTTTAGATACACCTGCTGTGACTGGTCACCCACCAAGTTGTCCTGTTTCATAAGAAGTTCAGATTGATGATGGCTTGGTTTTTCTGAACATTCTCCATATAGAAAACCTCCTGACTACAACTCCATATCTTAGTAGGTTATGTAGAACCATTCAAAGAAATGTAAATCCATATGTCAGATAATATCTGACTGTAAATTTCCACTTATTGTTATCTCCTTCAGTTTCATTATGGAAGAAAATAAAGTAATTAAAAGGTCATTTGAAAGAACTGTTTCTTTTCCATCAATAAATACTTTGGGCTCCATACAGTTCAACAATCCTAAATATATTGCCATTTGATGTCAGAATATTAACCTATAACCCAAAAGCCCTTTGATATCTGTCCTAGTTTGAAAACATATACTTGAAGCCAAATCGAAGTATGACACATTTTAACAGTAATGTAGAAGAGAACATCTCTATACAATTAAATCTGGGCACTGTCTTTCCCTATTCCCACTAAAGATCAGCAACTATTTGCTCTTAATTTGCCTTCTTATATCACTGAGGGTATATCTTTCTCTTTTACAAGATGAGGTTGTGTTGTCACCAGCAACAGATGCCTTTTCCTCTTTGCCATGGTGTATAGACAATAATGAGCTACAAAATTCCATAACTCATTGAAATAATGAAAACTGAACCATATAGAGAAACCCCAAGTTATTTATTAAGGAAGTTGACCCCATAACCCCATCTTTCAGACCCTCTGTCCCTTTTAGTCTTCCCTGGTTCTTTTGCAGAAGAGTATCATGACATCTGGAAAGAGTCAGGCTAATTAATAAAGCTTCTTTCTTCTATGGGAGTAAGAAGGTGGACTTATTAATTATTTTCAGCCCCCATGAAAGATATGCTGCTTATACTAGAGACACAACAGGGGTGAACAAGTAAGACATAGAACTAAGATTTTGTTTTGTCTGTCTCACAAACATGTGCTAAAGATAAACCTCAAAAGACTTCCTTCACCAACGAAATGACTTTGAAATAAGATGGACTACCATCTGTAAAAAGAACAATTATAATCTTTTGTCATTATGCAAAATAAGAAACATTGAAATTTTTTTTAAAAAGGACAATTTTCAGTCTTTGGTCATTTTCAGCTTGCATTCTTACTCCACAGAGTATGTGTTTTGGAGTGTTAACTATTTATTTATTTCTAAAAATTTATTTATTTAATTATGTTTTAGATTTTATTTATTTATATGTCAGAGAGAAGCAAAGCACACAAACAGGGGGAGCAGCAGGCAGAGGGAGAAGCAGACTCCCCGCTGAGCAAGGAGCCCGATATGAGACTTGATCTAAGGACACTGGGATCATGACTTGAGCCGAAGGCAAATACCCAACTGACTGAGCCACCCAGTCATCCCAGAGTGTTAACATTTTAAACTGCACATTTCCAAATCAGATTAAAGAGTTACAAATGGATTAGGATAGAGGAGTCAAGATGGCGGAGGAGCAGCAGACTGAGATGACATCAGGTCACAGGAGTTCAGCTAGATAGGTATCAAACCATTCCAAACACGTACAAACCCAGCAGGAGATCAAAGAGAAGAAGAGCAGCAATTCTAGAAACAGAAAATCGACCACTTTCTGAAAGGTAGGAGTTGCGGAGAAGGGAATCCAAAGTGATAGGAAGATAGACTGCAGGGGGAAGGGCTGGCTCCTGGCAAGTGGTGGAGCAATGGAGCACAAAATTCGAACTTTTAGAGGTCTGCTTCACTGAGGAACATAGCTCCAGAGGCTACGTGGGGATGGAGACCTCTTGAGGACAGTATGGTCTCAGGTCCCGTGGTGTCACAGAAAGATCAGGGGTCTCTGAGTGTGGCAGAACTGCCAGGTATCAGAGCAGGGAAGCTGACTATAAAGACAGAGCTGAGGAGTGAGCTCTCAGGTTGGGGTTTCCTTAAACTGTGATCCATGGCACAGTCAGGACACTGATCTCTGAGCAGGGAACCCATGGGTGGCAGATCTGGGCATACCCACCTTCATCCACTGGAAGAGCAGAGTGGCAAGAATCTGCTGGGTTTGTAGACTCAGAGAGAGGCTGTGTGCCAGAGATAGAAACACTAGGTCACAGGCTGGGTAAGCTCATAATGTGACTAGAGACCAGGGAGATGGGAGTGATTGAGCGCTTTTCTCCAAGGATGTACTGAGGAGTGGAGCCCTGAGCTCTTGACTCCACCAGGCCAGAGACTGGGAGGCTGCCATTTTCATTCCTATCCTCCAGAGCTCTATGGAAGGCATTCAGGGAACAAAAGCTCCTGAGAATGAACCCAAGCAGATTACTTAGCCTGGCCCCTTGGAAAGGTGGTGCAATTCTGCCTCAGGTAAAGACATTTGAGAATTACTACAACAGGCCCCTCCACCAGAAGATCAGCAAGAACATCCAGCCAAGACCAAGCTCACGGATCGAGGAGAACAGCAGAATTCCAGAGGAAGGGAAAGCAAAGCATTGAACTCACGACTTTTCCCCCAGGATTCTTCATTAAATATTTTAAAATTTTATTTTTTCTTATTCTAATTTTTTTAACTTTTCTTCTTTACTCTTTTAATGTTTTTTTAAACTACTTCATCTTAACAATACCTTTCTTAAAAAATCTTTTTAAACTTTCATAATTGTAGATATAGGGTTTTTTCTTCTAAAAAATTTTGGGATATATTTTCTTCTAATAGATCAAAATATACCCTAAATCTAGCACAGGGCTTTGTTCTAGTCCCCAGCCTGAGCAAATTCTCTCCATGTTTTTTTCTTTCTTTTTCCAAACAACTTTATCTTATCAATTCCTTTTTTTAAATTTTTTTTAAAAAATTTCATCTTTACAGTCATATTCCATCCCTTCATCATGTTTACCCTTATTTTTGCTTATATATAAGTTTTTCTTTCTTTAAAACTTTGGGAGGTAGTTTCTTCTAAGAGACCAAAACACACTCAAAATCAAGTGAGTGTCTCTGTTCTATGCACCAGCTTAATGCGTATGTGTATGTGTATGTGCATATATATATATACATGTATATATATATATATTTTTTAACCCCTTTCTTCTCCCCCTGATTTGGGGTCTCTTCTGAATTGGTTAGCACACATTTTTCTGGATCTTTGCCACCCTTTTTGTATTTTATTCTCTTGTTTATATATTCTTATCTGGATAAAATGACAAGGCTGAAAAACACACAACAACAACAAAAAAGAACAAGAGGCAGTACTGAAGGCTAGGGATCTTATCAATACAGACATTGGTAATATGTCAGATCTAGAGTTCAGAATGACAATTCTCAAGGTGCTAGCTGGACTCAAAAAAGGCATGGGAGATATTAGAGAAACACTGTCTGGAGAAATAAAAGCCCTTTCTGGAGAAATAAAAGAACTAAAATCTAACTAAGCTGAAATTTAAAAAAGCGATTAATGAGGTGCAATAAAAAATGGAGGCTCTTACTGCTAGGATAAATGAGGCAGAAGAGAGAATTAGTGATAGAGAAGACCAGATGATGGAGAATAAAGAAGCAGAGCAAAAGAGACAAACAACTACTGGATTAGGAGGGGAGAATTCAAGAGATAAGTGATACCATAAGATGAAACAATATTAGAATAACTGGGATCCCAGAAGAAGAAGAGAGAGAGAGAACAGCAGAAGGTATATTGGAGTGAATTATAGGAGAGAATTTCCCTAATATGGCAAAGGGAACAAGCATCAAAATCCAGGAGGCACAGAGAACCCCCTCAAAATCAATAAAAACATGTCCATACCCCGTCATCTAATAGTAAAACTTACAAGTCTTAGCAACAAAGAGAAAATGCTGAAAGCAGCCTAAGACAAGAAGTCTGTAACATACAATGGTAAAGATATTAGATTGGAAGCAGACTTATCCACAGAGAACTGGCAGGCCAGAAAGAACTGGCATGATATATCCAGAGGACTAAATGAGAATAACATGGAGCCAAGAATGCTATATCCAGCTAGGCTATCACTGAAAATAGAAAGAGAGATAAAAAGCTTCCAGGACAAACAAAAACTAAAAGAATTTGTAAACACCAAACCAACCCTACAGGAAATATTGAAAGGGGTCCTCTAAGCAAAGAGAGAGCCTTAAAGTAGTAGACCAGAAAGGAACAGAGACAATATACAGTAACAGTCACCTTACAGGCAATATAATGGCACTAAATTCAAATCTCTCAATAGTTACCCTGAATGTAAATAGGCTAAATGCCCCAATCAAAAGACATAGGGTATCAGAATGGATAAAAAAACAAAACCCATCAATATGCTGTCTACAAGAAACTCATTTTAAACCCAAAGACATCTTCAGATTTAAAGTGAGGGGGTGGAAAACAATTTACAATGCTAATGGACATCAAAAGAAAGCTGGGGTGGCAATCCTTACGTCAGATGGATTAGATTTTAAGCCAAAGACTATAATAAGAGATGAGGAAGGACACTATATCATACTCAGAGGGTCTGTCCAAAAAGGAAGATCTAACAATTTTAAATATCTATGCCCCTAACATAAGAACAGCCAACTATATAAACCAATTAATAACAAAATCAAAGAAACACACTGACAATAATGCAATAATAGTAGGGAACTTTAACACCCCCCTCACTGAAATGGACAGATCATCCAAGCAAAAGAACAAGGAAATAAAGGCCTTAAATGACACACTGGAGCAGACGGACCTCACAGATATATTCAGAACATTCCATCCCAAAGCAACAGAATACACATTCTTCTCTAGTGTACATGGAACATACTCCAGAATAGATCACATCCTGGGTCACAAATCAGGTCTCAACTGGTACCAAAATTTGGTATCATTCCCTGCATATTTTCAGACCACAATGCTCTGAAGCTAGAACTCAATCACAAGAAACAGGTTGAAAAGAACCCAAATACATGGAGTCTAAAGAGCATCCTACTAAAGAATGAATGGGTCAACCAGGAAATTAAAAAATAATTGAAAAAATTCATGGAAACAAATGATAATGAAAACACAACTGTTCAAAATCTGTGGGACACAGCAAAGGCAGTCCTGAGAGGAAAATATATAGTGATACAAGCCTTTCTCAAGAAACAAGGAAGGTCTCAACTACACAGCCTAACCCTACACCTAAAGGGGCTGGTGAAAGAATACAAAGAAAGCCTAAAACCAGCAGGAGAAGAGAAATAATAAAGATCAGAGCAGAAACCAACGAAATAGAAACTAACAAACAAACAAACAAATAGTAGAACAAATTAATGAAACTAGGAGCTGGTTCTTTGGAAAAATTAATGAGATTGGTAAACCCCTGGCCTGACTTGTCCAAAAGAAAAGAGAAAGGGCCCAAATAAATAAAATCATGAATGAAAAAGGAGAGATCACAACCAACACCAAAGAAATACAATTATAAGAACATATTATAAGCAACTTTACGCCAGCGAATTTGACAACCTGGAAAAAATGGATACATTCCTGGAGACATTTAAACTACCAAAACTGAACCAGCAAGAAATAGAAACCCTAAACAGACCCATAACCAATAAGGAGATTGAAGCAGTCATCAAAAATCTCCCAACAAACAAGAGCCCAGGGCTAGATGGCTTTCCAGGGGAATTCTACCAAACATTTAAAGAAGAATTAATACCTATTCTCCTGAAACTGTTCCAAAAAATAGAAATGAAAGGAAAACTGCCAAACTCATTTTGTGAGGCCAGCATTACCTTGATCCCAAAACCAGACAAAGACCCCATCAAAAAAAAAAGGGAATTATAGACCAATATCCCTGAGGAACACAGATGAGAAAATTCTCACCAAAATACTAGCCAATAGGATCCAACAGTACATTTAAAGGATTATTCACCATGACCAAGTAGGATTTATTCCAGGGCTGCAAGGCTGGTTCAATATCCACAAACCAATCAATGTGATACAATACATTAATAAAATATAGAACAAGAACCATATGATACCTCTTAATAAATGCTGAAAAAGCATTTGACAAAGTACAGCATCCTTTCTATATCAAAAGTCTTCAAAATGTAGAGATACAGGTACACCTCAATATCATCAAAGCCATCTATGAAAAACCCACCACAAATATCATGCTCCATGGAGAAAAACTGAGAAATTATCCGCAAAGGTCAGGAGCACAGCAGAGATGTCCATTATCACCACTGCTATTCAACATGGTATTAGAAGTCCTAGCCTCAGCAATCAGACAACAAAAGGAAATTAAAGGCATACAAATTGGCAAAGAAGAAGTCAAACTATCACTCTTAGAAGATGATATGATACTTGATGTGGAAAACCCAAAAGAATCCACTCCAAATCTTCTAGTACTTGTACAGGAATTCAGCAAAGTGTCAGGATATAAAAATCAATGCACAGAAATCAGTTGCATTTCTATACACCAAAAACAAGACGGAAGAAAGAGAAATTAAGGAGTCAATCCCATTTACAATTGCACCCAAAACCATAAGATACCTAGGAATAAACCTAACCAAAGAGGCAAAGAATCTGTACTCAGAAAACTATAAAGTACTCATGAAAGAAATTGAGGAAGACACAAAGAAATGGAAAAATGTTCCATGCTCATGGATTGGAAGAACAAATATTTTGAAAATGTCTATGCTACTGAATGCAATCTACACGCTTAATGTAATCCCTATCAAAATCACATCAATTTTTTTCAAAGGAATGGAGCAAATAATCTTAAAATTTACATGGAACAAGAAAAACCTTGAATAGCCAGAGGAATGTTGAAAAAGAAAGCCAAAGTTGGTGGTATCACAATTCCAGACTTCAAGCTCTATTACAAATCTGTCATCATCAAGACAGTATGGTACTGGCACAAAAACAGACACATAGATCAATGAAACAGAATAGAGAGCCCAGAATTAGACCTCAACTCTATGGTCAACTAATCTTTGACAAAGTAGGAAATAATGTCCAATGGAAAAAAAGGCAGTCTCTTCAACAAATGTGTTGGGAAAATTGGACAGCCACATGCAGAAAAATGAAACTGAACCATTTCCTTACACCACACACAAAAGTAGACTCAAAATGGATGAGAGACCTCAATGTTAGACAGGAATCCATCAAAATCCTTGAGGAGAACACAGGCAGCAACCTCTTCACCTCAGCTGCAGCAACTTCTTCCTAGAAACATGGACAAAGGCAAGGGAATCAAGGGCAAAAAATGAACTATTGGGACTTTATCAAGATCAAAAGCTTTTGAACAGCAAAGGAAACAGTCAACAGAACAAAATGACAACTGACAGAATGGGAGAAGATATTTACAAAGAACATATCAGATAAAGGGCTAGTATCCAAAATCTATAATGAACTTATCAAACTCAACACCCAATGAAGAAATAATCCAATCAAGAAATGGGCAGAGGACATGAACAGACATTTCTGCAAAGAAGACATCCAGATGGCCAAAAGACACATGAAAAAGTGCTCCACATCACTCAGCATCAGGGAAATACAAATCGCTGGAGAGGATGTGAAGAAAGGGGAACACTCCTACACTGTTGGTGGGAATGCAAGTTGGTGCAACCACTCTGAAAAACAACATGGAGGTACCTCAAAAAGTTGAAAATAGAACTACCCTACAACCAAGCAATCTCACTACTGGGTATTTACCCTAAAGATACAAATGTAGTGATCCGAAGGGGTATGTGCACCTGAATGTTTATAGCAGCAATGTCCACAATAGTCAAACTATGGAAAGAACTTAGATGTCCATCAACAGGTGAATGGATAAAGGAGATGTCACACACACACACACACACACACACACACACACACACATACGTACAGTGGAAAACTATGCAGCCATCAAAAGAAATGAAATTTTGCCAGTTGCAATGTCATGGATGGAACTAGAGGATATTACGCTGAGTGAAATAATTCAATTAGAGAAAGACAATTATCATATTATCTTCCTGATATGAGGAATTTGAGAGGCAAAGTGGGGGGGTTGGAGGTAGGAAAGGAAAAAATGAAACAAGATCAAGATGGTATCAGGAGGGAGACAAACCATAAGAGACTCTTAATCTCACAAAAAATACTGAGAGTTGCCAGGGGGAGGAGGGTAGGAAGAGGGTGATGGGGTTATGAACATTGAGGAGGGTATGTGCTATAGTGAGTGCTGTGAAGTGTGTAAGCCTGACGATTCACAGACCTGTACCTCTGGGACTAATAATACATTATATGTTAATTTTTTTTAAGTTACAAAAGGTAAAATATTGTTAGCCCTTGGAAAATTGTTTCATTTTAAATTTCTTCTACATTGAACATGTTGCTGAATAATATCAAAATTAAAGCTTTGTATAATTCAGTAAAGTACAGAAGCACTAAATTAGCCTTTGGATATTTTTAATTAAGAAAAATGTGGCTGATGTCAAAATGTGGCCTATGTTCTCCTCTAGGATTTTGATAGATTCCTGCCTCACATTTTATCTATTTTGAATTTATCTTTGTGTATGGTGTAAGAGAATGGTCGAGTTTCTTTCTTCTACACATAGGTGTCCAATTTTTCCAGCACCATTTTTTGAAGAGACTGTCTTTTTTCCACAGTATATTTTTTCCAACTTTGTCGAAGATTATTTGACCATAGAGTTGCGGGTCCATATCTGGGCGTTCTGTTCTGTTCCACTGGTCTATGTGCCTGTTGTTGTGCCAGTACTGTTCTGTCTTGGCAATCACAGCTTTGCAGTAAAGCTTGAAATCAGTCAACGTGATGCCCCAGTTTTGTGTTTCTTTTTCAACATTTCCTTAGCAATTTGGGGGTCTCTTCTGGTTCCACACAAACTTTAGGATTGTTTGTTCCAGCTCTTTGAAAGATGCCGGTGGAATTTTGATCAGGATGACATTGAAAATATAGATTACTCTAGGCAGTCTAGACATTCTAACAATGCTTTTTCTTCCAATCCATGAGCATGGAATGCTCTTCCATCTTTTTGTGTCTTCTTCAATTTCTTTCATGAGTGTTCTGTAGTTCTTTGAGGCTGATCCTTTACCTCTTTGGTCAGGTTTATTCTTATGGTTCTTGGTGCTATAGTAAATGGAATTGATTCTCTAATTTCCCTTTCTATTTTTTCATTGTTAGTGTATAAGAAAGCAACTGATTTCTGTACACTGATTTTGTGTCCTGTCACATTACTGAACTGCTGTATGAGTTCTAGTAGTTTGGTGGTGGAGTCTTTTGAATTTTCCATATAACGTGTCATGTCATCTGCAAAGAGAGTTTGACTTCTTCATTGCCACAGCAACTTCTTTCAAGATATGTCTCCAAAGGCAAAGGAAACAAAAGTGAAAATGAACTTTTGGGACTTCATCAAGATCAAAAGCTTCTGCACAGCAAAGGAAACAGTCAACAAAACAAAGAGGCAGCCCAGGGAATGGGAGAAGATATTTGCACATAACACTACAGACAAAGGGCTGATATCCAAGCTCTATAAAGAACTCCTCAAACTCAACACACACAAAACAGATAATCATGTCAAGAAATGGGGAGAAGACGTGAACAGACACTTCTCCAAAGAAGACATACAAATGGCTAACAGACACATGAAAAAATATTCATCATCACTAGCCATCAGGGAGATTCCAATCAAACCACATTGAGATATTACCTTACACCAGTTAAAATGGCCAAAATTAACAAGACAGTAAACAACATGTGTTGGAGAGGATGTGGAGAAAGGGGAACCCTCTTACACTGTTGGTGGGAATGCAAGTTGGTGCAGCCACTTTGGAAAACAGTGTGGATATTCCTTAAGATATTAAAAATAGAGCTTCCTTATGACCCTGCAATTGCACTCCTGGGTATTTATCCCAAAGATACTGATGTAGTGAAACGAAGGCCCATGTATATCTCAATGTTCATAGTAGCAATGGCCACGGTGCCAAACTGTGGAAAGAACCAAGATGCCCTTCAAAGGACAAATGGGTAAGGAAGATGTGGTCCATATACACTATGGAGTATTATGCCTCCATCAGAAAGAATGAATACCCAACGTTTGTATCAACATGGACGGGACTGGAAGAGATTATGCTGAGTGAAATAAGTGAAGCCGAGAGAGTCAATTATCATATGGTTTCACTTACTTGTGGAACATAAAAAAATAACACGGAGGACATTGGGAGATGGAGAGAAGTGAGCTGGGGGAAATCAGAGGAGGAGACAAACCATGAAGAGACTGTTGACTCTAAGAAACAAACTGGTGTTTTTGGAAGGGAATGGGATGGGGGTTTGTGTGAGCCTGGTGGTGGTTATTAAGGAAGCAAGTATTGCATGAAGCACTGGGTGCAGTGCATAAACAATAAATGCTGGAACACTGTAATGAAATAAAATAAAATAAAATGAAAAAACAGGAATAATATGATTATCTTAATTAGATAAAACTACCATTTCAGCAAAACTTTATTTCTAATATTTTGAGATGATTTTGTCAATATGATTTCAGAAAGAATACCAATCTACTATTCAACTTTCATTTTTCAATTTTGGCAATGTACCATTTTACAAAACAAATACCTTAGTGAGGATTTACTTTACAGCGTATGAAACAGCATATAAGAATATGCAAATGCACATATTGTAGAGTAAAAATGTGTATCTATGTTCATGTTAGTGTGTCTCTTAAGAGGGTGGGGAAGGAGTAATTTAATGGAACCAGTAACTCAATAGCAGATCCTATTTGCTCTTCTAGAAATGTTTCTATTTACTATTACTGTTATTACTGTTTACTATTTCATAGTAAAAACTTAAATTATTAAATAAAAATATAGACAAATATTTCAAAGTACAACAATTGGTTCCCAATAAATATTTGTTGAATTGCATTTCAAACTATGATTTTACAGTATGTGAAGTCATATACTGTGATTTCATAGTATCACATATGTATCACATATATAGTATCACATATCACAGTATGTTAAGCCCAGGGCTTAACATAAGAATGAGATACACAATGGTTTGGTGCATCTGCCACACTCCACAACACTCAGTGGTTCAAGACCATCAACATAGGTAGATACATGCAGTTTGCAAGTTTCTTTGCAAATTCATATGTCCTGCAAATTCTTCACATATTCATAAAACTGGTAGTGAGATGACCTTTTAAAGAATAGGGAAAGGCTGTGGTTTTATATTCGAATTATTAGAATAAGTACCATTACTAAACACCATTCTGCTAAATATTTATTAAGTGTGTGTTACATGGAGGCAGGGTGGGGGACACAGAGAATTTTTTTTTTTTAATTATCCACTTAAGGGCTGCCTGGGTGGCTCATTTGGTTAAGTGCTTGCCTTCCACTCAGGTCATGATCTGAGTTTCCGGGGATCAAGCCCTGCTCAATGGGAAGTCTGCTTCTCCCTCTGCCTCTACCCTTCCCCCCTGCTCTGCTCTCTTTCTCTCTCTCTCTCTCAAATAAATAAACAAAATCTTTAAAAAAGTAAATTATCCACTTACTTATTTCTATCCTCCCTACTAAATAATAAACACTTTAAAAATAGGAGGCGTGCTTTCCCCCACTTCCTTGATTCACCAGTATCTATCATATTGCCTGATACAGGGCAGAATTTTAATTGTTTTATAATACAAAATTGTTTTAAGTATAAAAGAAAATGTACACTATACAATAAACAATGTCACATGGCTGGAGACATAAATAGTAAATACAAAGTAAAATTTTTCCCTAGTATTTAGACATATGTTTCTGGGTTATATTATTTTTTTATAGAATCCTAAGTACAAATATTTGTAAAATTGTCATTTCAACATATTTTAATTTTTTCTATAAAAATATTCTGTGTACTCCATAAAAAGTATTTAAATGAACCCTTTAGTATTCTTTAATAAAAAAGTATTCAAAGTGTTGCACATTTCATTGTGAGGCTCACGTCCTTGTAGAATGCAAATGGCCTGTGAGTGAGCCTGTAAGTTCTTGTTTCTGTAATATAGGAAACATGAACATAGTATTATTTGTTATCTTTCTGGCTATTAGAAGATAAAAAGTTTCAGCTCTGAAATGAAAAGAGGTTAAAAGTTGACGCTCCCATATTTAAAACAAGGAAAAGCAACAAACAAATGAAACAAAACAAAAAAACTTTAAAATCAACAACCCTTCTTAAACCAGAGAACTAAATTCATATGGAAAATAAACTAACTACATTAAAATTTGAAATAATCTACATTTAAGCATATTGTATTCAGACCGCAGAAAAACAAAGGCAAAGAAAAAGAATCTTGAACAAAGCCAGAGGGGAAAATGCATCTTACCCATAAAATAACAAGGATGAGAATTACATTAGAGTTCTCTTTACTAACTGTGGATAAAAAAAGAATGTAGTGAATATTTACTGTGTTGAATGAAAAATTATCAATCTAGGATTCTATATCCAGAAAAATTATCCTTCAAAGGTGAAGGAGAAATAAATAGTTTTTCAGACAATCAAAAACTGAGGGAACCCATTGCCACCTGACTGCCTTGTAGAATATAGTTTAAAAAAAAAAAAGTCTTGAGGGAGAATGAGAAAGGTAGGTATGAAACCAAGTTCAAATAAGGAAAGAGCAGTGGAGAAGGAATAAATCAAGCTAAAGTAAAATCTTTTTTTTTAAAGATTTTATCTATTTATTTGACAGACAGAGATCACAAGTAGGCAGAGAGGCAGACAGAGAGAAAGAGAAGCAGGCTCTCTGCTGAGCAGAGAGCCCAACATGGGGCTGGATCCCAGGACCCCTGGATCATGACCTGAGCCGAAGGCAGAGGCTTTAACCCACTGAACCACTCAGGTGCCCCTAAAGTGAAATATTTTATTTGTCCTATTCTTAACTGATCTAAAATTTAGATATTGGTTTAAAGTAATGATATTAACAATGCATTATAACATTAAATGGATAAGTGAAATGGGTGACAGCAAGGTCACAGGTACAGGAGAGAGGGATTGAGGATAAAACCCTTTATCAGCTACCTGCACTGTATGTGAAGTACAATAATGTTATTAGAAGGTGGATTCAGATTAGTTAAAATATGTATTATAAAATATGGGGAATCCTAGTCACTATTTAAGTATAATTGAAGTGTTAAAAGAAGAGCCAAAATGGAATCAGACAAAAATCAACTAAAACAAGGGACCATCAAAAATGAGGAGAATAACGAGACAAAGACATGTGCAATGAATAGAAAACATTGCCAACAAGATAAGATATTATTTCAACTAGATCAATAATTACTGTAAACGTAAAGGCTTTAACTACACTGATTCAAAGACAGATTTTCAGATTTGATAAAAAGAAATTAGACTTAACTATCTTTTCTACAAGAAACCCACATTAAATATAAAGACTCAGTTATGTTAAAGAGTAGAGAAATATCATGTTCATAATAATTAAAGGATAGCTTGCATAACTATTATAATTTCCAACAAGAAGACTGCAGAAAATGGAAAAATATCCAAAATAAGTAGGGACATTGCATAATAATAAAAGGAGTAGATTCTCCAAGAAGACATACTAATTTTTAACATGCATGCTTCTAACAATATGAGCTGGTAGGTTGCAGCAAAATTGGTAGATCCTGCAAGGAGTGATTAACAAATCACTATTATAATTGGAGATTCCAGAACCACTCTTTCCGTCATGACAGATCAAGCAGGAAGGGGGATAGACTTACGCACCATTTATCTATGAAACCCTGCCTTCATGGACCATAGATTTTAATGGAGAAAAATACTTAAAACGTTTAGTTTATCAAATGGTGACAAATGACTTAGAGAAAAAAAGCAGGAGAAAGACTATGAAATGGTGAGTGATGCACTGTGAACTGAAACAAAAACATTAGAAAAAAGCTTTACAGGGATGGTGGACGTTTAGGAAAGACAATTTGGTGGCAGACACAGCTACTTGGGTATCTGCGGAAAGAATACTTCAGGTGGAAGAAAGAGTTCAAAGGTTAGGTACCTTCTCTTGCATGGCCCAGGCTTTCCTTTCTTAAATGGAATCACCAACAGTTACTGTATGTATTCAACTTTCCTTCCAGCCACCCTAAAATTTGTAACAATATGTATGAAGATATGGTGTGTGACAGATAAGCCAGTGAAATACAGGAACGATTTCTTTATAAAATGAAACACAGACTTAGTTCCTGCAAACTTGCTGAGCTGAGTGCATCAAGTGATAGGAAGCCAAAAGCCGTGATGCACCTTTCTTTTTTTCTACCTAATCCCAAACTATGAGACTATAATTATATGACACTTCAGCATATCAGAGAAGGTTGGATCAGAGGTTTGCTGCCTGTGACCAAATGTCATTTATTATATGACTTACTTAACACAAAACATTTTCAGTTTGATCTTTAATATAAATTACAGAGATTTTAACAGAATAAAGTTTGAGTCTGCACTATATTATCATTTGCAAAGGTCCTTGTAAAGTTGCCAGTGGAAATCCATAACTTATCTCTATGCTTCTTTGGAACACCTTTTTAGAGAATAAGGAAATCGTAAGGGAATTAAGAATAATGAATACCAATATTTCAAATAAGAAAAAGTAAATTCTACTGAATGCATGATATATCACCAATACTACAAGAACACTTAATCAACATGAGGATGCTTACATTTTATATACAGGTTAAAAACTTTTTCATGGGACGCCTGGGTGGTTCAGTTGGTTAAGCAGGTGCCTTCGGCTCAGGTCATGATCCCAGCGTCCTGGGATCGAGTCCCACATCGGGCTCCTTGCTCGGCAGGGAGCCTGCTCCTCACTCTGCCTCTGCCTGCCTCTCTGTCTGCCTGTGCTCACTCTCTCTCTCTCTCTCTCTAACAAATAAATAAATAAAATCTTAAAAAAAAAAACACTTTTTCATACAAAAAAGGCATGTAATAAGCATTGTAGAATAAATCCTAATGAAGTAACTTTGTGAAAAAATCTTGTTATTCTTAAATTGTTACAAAATTCCCATTTCTAGTGATGGCTTCAAATAAAAACTAAAACCATTGTTCAGTTTATTTTCAAAATTATATTTTCTATCTTTTACAGATACAATTTGTAATTATACACAGGATCATTCTACTAAATTAAGGAAAAATGTAATGTGACTTGACAAATGAGTGGATGAAACTTCTAAAAATCTGAAAACTTAAGCAGCATCTGAGTGGCTCAGTGGGTTAAAGCCTCTGCTTTTGGCTCAGGTCATGATCCCGGGGTCCTGGGATCGAGCCCGGAATTGGGATCTCTGCTTGGCAGGGAGCCTGCTTCCCTCTCTCTTTGCTTGCCTCTCTGCCTACTTGTGATCTCACTGTCAAATAAATAAATGAAATCTTAAAAAATAATTAAAAAAATCTGAAAACTTTATTGATTTACTGACCATTAAGATATGTAGATTGATTGAAGATCATCTTTCATGCATCATAGGATACTTTTTAAGATACAGATTTGTTGATCATAGATCATTTAACATTCAAGATGTTCTAACTTCCTAATTCACAAAAATGATATTTAATTATTCCATGGGGTAGGGTTTCATCTTCCTTCAAAATACGGATATTATTTCTATTACATCATATGTAATTAACCTTGTATATTGGACTAAATCAAATCTGAATAGCTAATTATTAATTTTATTAAATATAAAGCTATTTATTGAATAAATAATTTCCATTTATGGAGAGGTTATGGTTAAGCAGGTATTTAATACATTATTTACCTCTCTAGTTATCATTAATGATTACAAACACATATATGTATTATATAGAATATAAATATACAAATATAATATATGCATATATCCCACATATATAACATTATAACATTTTATTAAATGCTTAAATGCTGCATAAGAAACCAGTATAATGTGTGCATGTTTCTTTTTTTTATGATTTTATTTATTTATTTGACAGAGATCACAAGTAGACAGAGGCAGGCAGAGAGAGAGAGGGGGAAGCAGGCTCCCCGCTGAGCAGAGAGTCCAATGTGGGGCTCGATCCCAGGACCCTGAGATCATGACCTGAGCCAAAGGCAGAGGCTTAACCCACTGAGTCACCCAAGCACCCCTGTGTGCATGTTTCTAATTGAGATTGATCGTAGATTTTCTTTAAAACTTACTAACTTGTGTGAAAACAACAGTGGCATGATAACAGAATTCAATGACCTGCTATTAAAGCCTGTTAGAATACACAAAAGGAAGAGAAAAAAGACACTTGATCAAGGTCACACCAGGATTAACTCTATTTTCGTAAAAGAGTGCCAGGGGATGTTTAATATCCACACACGGCAGACAAGATCTTGGTTTTTACAGTTTCACCTGAAAGACCCTCACATACTCTATTCTATAATTAATTTACTTCAGAAAGGATGGAGGTTAAGGCAGGTGGGATTTGGAAGGAAGTTTAAATTCTAAAACTGTGCACGGAGGAGAACTCTGTGCAGTTTGCAGTCATGTATGAGCAATAATTCTTGACCTAGTGAAAGTATCAGTATACTTCACCTGTTTCTTTCTTTCATTTCCCCTATCTTTATGACAGAAGGTACCTTTGGCTCAAGGCCTCACTCAGCCCAAGTGAGGCTCCTACCTCCCATGGAAACTGGGGTGTTATCTTCTTTGATGATGACTTTCAAAGAGATGGTTCCCAGGTCTTTGAGGAAGATATTCCCAGGTTGCTAAGCTGGTGAGAGGCTTATTTAGCTTTTGAAATGATTTACATACATTTCAAAGAGACTGAGAAAGAAGTTATAATTACAAGTTTTCTGAAGTAAATGCTCTAAGAGAGCCATGAGAAATCTCTTCCCTAATTTTCAACAGAGAAAATAAAGCCTCTTATTTTTAACTTTAATTTGTATTTATCCTGACAGCTGTTTTTCCTATTTTCTCATTGTTTTTCCTGTATTTTATATTGAGGTATAAAGCACATTGATATATCTACATTTTTATGTAAATATAAGTCTCCCAATTTTTTGTAGATTTTGAGAAAACCTTGAAATCAAGTAATATAATTCTACAAATTTGCTCATCTTTTAAAAGATTATTTTGACTACTTAGTCCCTTTTTTACTTTCCTAATAATTTTTGAATATGATCATCATTTAAAAAAATTCCTGCTGAGATTTTGATTAAAATTTCATTAAAATATAGATTAATTCAGAAGGTTTTGCCAACCTGACAACATTAAGTTATCCAATCATGAAGGTCACATATTTTCCATTTGCTTGTCTTCTTTAATTTTTCTCAGCAATGTTTCCTCATCTTCAGTGTATCTGCCTCATACTTTGTTACACATTTTGTACTTTGTGGGACCAGTGTAAGTGATACTTTTTTTTTTTTTTTTAAGATTTCATTTCTTTATTTGAGAGAGAGAGAGAGTGAGCATGGGTAGGGGCAGAGGGAGAGGGAGAAGCAGGCTCCCCACTGAGCAGGGAGCCCAGTGCAGGGCTCAATCTCAGGACCCCAGGATCATGACCTGAGCCAAAAGCAGATGCCAACCAACTGAGTCACCCAGGTGTCCCGTAAATGATACATTTATGACATTTTTCATCAGCTCCATACTATTACGTAAAAGCACAATCAACTATTGTGTTGCCTTGCAATTCCCAAGCTTACTTAATTAATTTATTATTTATAATATTTTCTTAGGACTGTCTACATATGTAACTAATGGCCAAATAAAAGTTTTATTTTTCCTTTCTAATCTTTGTGACTTCCACATGTATTGCCTGCTTGATTGTATGGACTGTATGTACCAAGCTGAGTAGCAATATTAAGAATCGGGTTGATGGCTATTACGGAGGGCACTTGTTGTGATGAGCACTGAGTGGTATGTAAGCGATGAATCATTAAATTTTGCACCTGAAACTAATATTTCACTGTGTGTTCTCTAACTGGAATTTAAATAAAAACTTGAAAAATTTAAAAAATAAAAATAAAAATGAGTAAAATTTTAAAAAGAGTGGGTTAAGTAATACAGTATATAGTATAATTAGTACATTAATGTTTATATTTTTATATATTTATAATTAGTATATTAGTATAATCTTGTACATCAAAGAGCTATTAAAAAAAAAGAGTAGGGGGATAGACAAGATACCTGAGGTTGCAAAATTTAAGGAGGTACTCAGTGTTGCCAAATGTAGATCCCTGTCCTTCAAAGACCCTGAGAGTGAGTGCTGTTTTAAATGGGAGATGTCTATACATAGTTGTGAGAGAATCACTTTTAGAAGTTTACTCCTCTATACCATAAGTTCAGACATCCTGACAACTGAACTTTAATTCTTTCCATCCTTAAAATAAATAAACAAATAGTTAGTTGCAAAATTATTATTACTTTTGTTTATATTAGGTTTGAATAAAATCATAATTCTGTCAAATATTTTGAGGAGGGCATTATGTTTCAGCCTAAATTTACTTATGGTAATACTACCTAAGAGAGTTAGGATCATGGTATTTTTCCACATTTAATGCATGGGTATTCAGATTCTCATGTGTTAGATTTGCAACATAACTTGAAAATCATCCAAAAATAAACAAACAAATAAATAAGTACATACTACTATTTACTCATTTGAGCACTGTACCATGAGATATACTTTTATATAAAATTTATATTTACTTTTTAAAATTTCAGTGTTCCCAAGAGCAATGTAAATTAGGTATTATCAATTCATTTTACAAGTGAGAAAACTGATGATCAGAAAGGAAAAAAAAAAAATCATTCACCTGTATCCCTGCTATGAGTTTATTGGTGGAGACAGTCTTTGAGAGCAAGACTTTTAATTTAATTTTTTCTAATTTGCTCACTGATGTATCTCATCACCTAAAAGAATACCTGACTAACAACCAGCTCTCATTTAGCATTTGTTAAATGGATAAAATAATTTTGATCTTTAGTTAAGTTTCATTTCCATGACTCTTTCTGCTGGTAATGGTAAGTATCTAATGACACATCACATATGAAAATAATTGTCATATTTAGCAATTATATTTGAGACATATGGGGTTCTTTGTAGTACGATAAGGCATTAAGGAATGGTTCAGAACTATCCTTTACATTTGCTTTCACTTTACAAGTTTTTTGGGGGGCTGTGATGTGCTGACTTCAGCTTATGTTAAGATGAGGTAAAAAGCTCAAGTAATACATCTGGAGCTGTAATAAATGTCTCCCAGTAGGTAAGGATGTTGTCAGAGTATGAGCCATACTCATAATTCAGGGCATCAGCATACTAGAATATTTGTCCATGGGCAGTAGATATAGATAAAGTCTTCAGGCTCAAAAGAAGGAAACTATCAAAATTAAGCCAAGTTCTGAGAGTAGAGACAAGAAGAGAATCTAGCATAAAAAATAATAAACCTAAAAGGAGAATATAGAAAAAGTGCTATATCCTGGGGGACAAAAATGAAACAAATAAGCAATGGTTCCAATGTCCTGGTTAAACCGAAAAGACAGAAGACACATTGTCCTGAATGAAGTTGTTGATAGTACTGAGTGCTTTAAGTCAAGACAAATCTTGCAATTGGGAGAAGACCGAATCTACAAAATTGGAACTCACTGAGTTATTGAAAAAAACCCGAGTTTTGTCAGAAATAATTTTAGTTAAGATGGCCATTCAAGAGTATGTTTTATGTCTAGCATGGGGAAACTCAAGTTGTTCCTAGGGCTCAATTTAGTGTCTTTAAGCTCTACTGAAATACATGGCATACAAAATACAACATTGCTCCAGTATTCAGGGAAGCCATAGTCTTGTGTGAGAGACATACATTAATAAAAATAGTATCACGATTATGAATGTATTATATATGGCTACAATTTGAGATAAGTGCTCTAAAGGGAAGTAACAGCCTCTTCTAAGAGTACGTAACAAAGACACATGCCCTATAGTGATGCTTTTGGTATCTTTCCTGAGAAAACAGGAAATATTTCTGTTTTCTAGGAAATATATAGATATATAGAATGAGATATATCTCATTCTATATATCTATAGATATATAGATCTATATATCTATAGATATATAGATCTCTAGGAGATATATAGAATGAGAAGACAAAAACAAAGGGTTGAGTACTGAAGAACTCTAGGACATCACTTCTCTCAGAAAACAAAGAAGGGGCCAACAGTTAGGTAGAAAATAGGAGGAACAGTCCATGGAAGTCAAGGGAAGAATTATTTTCTAAAAATTCTCATTCTGTGAGTTGTCCACTAGCATAATGGCTCTCAACATGGGGGTTGGGGTGCTGATTTTGCCTGAGATAAACTTGGAAATATCTGGACACACTTTTTTTTTTTTCAAGATTTTATTTATTTATTTAACAGAGAGATCACAGGTAGACAGAGAGGCAGCAGAGAGAGAGGAGGAAGCAGGCTCCCCACTGAGCAGAGAGCCCGATGCGGGGATCGATCCCAGGACCCTGAGATCATGACCTGAGCCGAAGGCAGAGGCTTAACCCACTGAGCCACCCAGGCGCCCTCTGGACACACTTTTAGTTGTCACAGCAGGGGAGGCTGCTGTTGGCATCTAGTGGAAAGAGACTAGGGATGCTTCTAAACATTTTACAATACAGAGGAAAGCCCCCCCCCATAAGGGATAGTTGTCTATTCCAAAATGGCAGTGGTGTTAAGGGTGAGAAACTGAGCATTAGTGTGAGTTTAAAGTAGATAAAGTAGCCACAGGCTGAATTAGGTGAGAGGAAACCCCAGGTAAGGGAAGGAGAGCCAGAGGTCAGAATAAGAGCTGTCATTGATGATAGCAGATACGGAGGGCCACCATGGCAAATAGAAGCTGAGGCTTAATGCCTTAGGGTATCTCTGACAAGGACAAAAATGAACAACTGTTAAGAAATACAGGCAACATGAGCCATATTTTAAGTCTTAATGAGAAGTGTCAGCTTGTTGGACTTAGCAATCATGATTTGGTATTTCTGCATTTTCTTATTGACCTTTTAGGAAATTCTAGGAATCATTGGATCTATTCATTTACTCCTACTGAGTTTATCAAATTAAAATAAATTACAAAGATAGAGTACCTGGTGGCTCAGTTGGTTAAGTGTCTGCCTTCAGTTTGGTTCATGATCCTAGGGGGCTGGGATGGAGTCCCACATTGGGCTCCCCACTCAGCGGGGAGTCTGCTCCTCCCTCTGCCCCTCCCCTGGCTTGTGCTCTCTCTCACTCGTTCTTTCAAATAAATAAAAACAATATTAAAAAATAAATTACAAAGATAAGTTGGTATCAAAAGCCTTGAAACTCTAGAACAAAACTTTAACTTGATTCTAAAATGAGAAAGTATTCAAAATTATACTAGTTTATTTGGTTCATTGATTACATACAAACAGAGCCCATCCTATGTACCAGGTGTTTTAGGTTATGAGGCTTCAACAATCAGCAATATTGACAATGACCTTTTTCTCCTGTAGCATAAATTTCATTTGGGAAGAAAGAGACAGGAAAAAAGTAAATTGGTAAGTAAGACAACATCAAGTAGGGACAATCACTGAAATTAAGTGGCGCAGAGGCAGTCTCTGATTACTGTAGCTTATTGTCGCTCTCCATTGACTTCTTAAGCATTTACCTGATTTGACTGGCATTTAACCTAAGATGGCAGAACTGAGAAAAATCTGGCCATGGGGTTCTCTAAAGGTAGACTGTTCCTAATTTGTTTAGAACAGGAAATAGAAAGAAGACCAAAGTGGTTTGATTATATTTGGGAGTTATAGCTGTAAAAGAAAAGACCATGAAAAGTTTGTAAGGCATGATAAAGATATGGAATTTAATTCTGAATGCTTAAGAGATTATAGGAAAGTTTTATGATCTGATGTACATTAGAAGGCCATTCTAGCTACTGTATTGAAAGAATAAATTTTGAACGACTAGACTAGGGTAGTGATGGTATAGATGGAGAAAAGTAGGAAAAGTCCATGTCTGCCTTGGAGATAAAGTTGTCAGGCCGTACTACTGAATATAAGAAAAAGAGAGATGTGTAAGGATTATGCCTAGGTTTTACCATTGTTGTTGGTAATGGTATTTTAAAGCAAATTTTATAAAAATTTGGTTTATTTTAATATAATTTTATTATATATTTTTAATATATTTATAAAATAAATTTTATATAAAATTTTAAATAAATTTTATATAAAATTTTAAATAAATTTTATATAAAATGAATGTAATAAATGATGACTAGATAGTACAATTACTGATTACTAATGTGATAAAGACTGGAAAAAAAAAGATTTGGGGATGGACACCTGGGTTAAGCCTTTGCCTTCGGCTCAGGTCATGATCTCAGGGTCCTGGGATCGAGCCCCGCATGGGTCTCTCTGCTCAGTAGGGAGCCTGCTTCCTCCTCTCTCTCTCTCTCTGCCTGCCTCTCTGCCTACTTGTGATCTCTCCCTCTCTGTCAAATAAATAAATAAAATATTTTTAAAAAAGATTCAGGGAAAAATGAGTCATATTTTACTAAGCTAGCTTATAGTCACTTATCAAGTAGCTATTGAACCATATGTATCTGGATTCCTGGGAGTTTTCAGTGATCAAACTATTGACTTGATAGTGAATGACCTTTAGATGGTATATAATATCTTGAGATTAAATAAGATCTCCAAAGAAAATCTCTCCTAGAGAAAGTATAAAAGTCCAGACCTGAGTCCTGGATTATTCCAGCATTAAAAGTCAGGCTAAAGCAGCTAGCAGCAGCTTCAGCCAACACAGGAGACCTAGAAGGAGCAGCGACTGAGGTAGAAGGAGAATCAGGGCAGTATGGCACATGGAAACAAAGAGAAGAATGTATGTCCAGGCTAGAAATTCTTAGGGAGAAGGGCTGCTGTGGATTTGACTTCCCCAGGAAGGAAAGTGGAGGTGGAATTTGGGAAGAGGTAGGTAATGATCTTCTAGACAAGACTTGTTACTATGAATTCACGGAGACTACTCCAGCCTAGAGTGGACTGAAGAGGCATAAGGAAGTAAAGAAGTCTAGTCAACAAATATAGGCAGCTTGTGAGCAGTTTTGTTTTAAAGGATAACAAAGAAATGGAATGGGAGCAGGATGAAATCTAAAAACAAGATGTTTTTATAATATTAAGATTATACACACACGTATGGGGCACCTGAGTGGCTCAGTGGGTTAAGCCTCTGCCTTCTGCTCAGGTCATGATCTCAGGGTCCTGGGATCAAGCTCTCTGGGATTGGGCTCTCTGCTCGGCAGGGAGCCTGCTTCCTCCTCTCTCTACCTGCCTCTCTGCCTACTTGTGATCTCTGTCTGTCAAATAAATAAATTCTTATACACACACGTATGGTATGTATTTGCAAAATAGTGCAATGGTTACTTGATAACTTCATTTGGCTATTTAAATAAGGATCAAAAACTTAGCATGACAAAATATGACTCTCATTTTCCTCCCTACATACGTTTCTTACCAGTCCTTCACATCTGTTATCTTAGTCAATGACCTGTCATCCACTAGCTTTTAACATCTTTTAAACTATAGATTAAAACATGTTTTATGATTTTGTTTTTATATTCTCCTCTTTTTCTATGTTTTCTTTTTCACACTGATGCAGCATTTAGTTGAAACTCCTCTGGAGAAATTATATGTTCAATAGATTGGAAAGTTCTTCTGGAGTTCTAGAGTGCTATGGTGTTGAGGTAAGAGTCACTGAGTTTGTGAGAATGGGATGAAATCTTGCTTTTGGGGTAAAACTATCAGTCATGTAAAGACCTATGCCAAGCTCATGCAAGTAGGTTGTTGAAGGAGGTAAAGAAAATATAAAGGAGGAACAGGTTGTTAATGGATCATACTTGTGATGTTAAAGTTATCAAAAATAATCCCAGAAGTGGTGGGAAGGAATCCAGTCACTTTATCCATGAGGAGAAATAACTAGTTGACTTGATAGCTAAAAGTAATAAATAAAAGTAGGGAATGGTATAATTTAAGGTCAAAAGCTTTAAAAAATACAGTGTTTGGAGAATGGAAGAGAAATGTTTACAGACATATGTTAATTCATATTCAATACTTCTGATTATTGTTCAATTTGTCAGTATTGATGCAGAATTAAAATTGTCATTCATGTATCCATTGCAAATAAATATCTCAGTAAATATTGACAGGAAAATTTTGAGAACTACATCACTCTGAGAAGCTTAGTTAGAAGTTTTTAAAAATATTTTTCAAGAGAGAAGATATTTTAATTTTTTAGTAAAAGTATTATTTTGGGGTTCATCAGGCTATAAATTCTTCTATAGTATAAATGATTTTATCATTATTGAAGCAAATGAATTGACAGCATAATAACGTTTGAACTACCTGAAATTGTTCTGGAAATTTATCTCTAAGGCTAAATAGTGTGGCATCATAATTACTGAGTTTAGATGAGCGAAAGGCAACAAGGACACCCTTGAATAAATGAAATGTCAAAGCAGAGTTGAAGGCAATAGTCATGCCTAGCATGGAGGAAATCCTTAATGACACTTTTTACGGAGTTCAAAAAAATCATTGCAATTCCCTTTAACTGACAAGAAGAAGAGTAATCTGTCAGCTAGAACACTTAAGGATAGCCAACTAAATTGGTTTGAGGCATCCTGAAGGAAACCAAAACTAATCTAATCAATAATACTGACACACCAAAGAGATGTACGTAGGGATAATTTTAAAAACAAGGAATAATATAAATTTTAAAAATGTATAATAATTTTTCTTTTTTAAGTTCCTGATAATAAATAAAATTTAAAGTAATATTTGTATACATTCATGTTCCTTTCAATTTTAGCAAGTAAAGTAATTTGTTGGTGGTGATCCCTTTGAGGGATAAATGACTTAACGTGTGTGTGTGTGTGTCTTCTTCAACACACAAATGTGCACACACACACCTATATGACATAGAATTTTACCCTAATGAGCAACAGCATGGCGTTTTCCCCCTTGGTATTTTTGAGTCTCGATTAAAAACATTTGAACCTCAGTAAGCCTCGAGTAAAAACATCAGAACCTCAGTAAGTACTAAGCATGGAAAAATTCTTATCTTTTACTGACTCAGCCGTCTTTCAGCTTCCTTTATCTCAAAAGTACAAATGTCTCTAATTGGGCTATTTGCCCAACATTTTCTCTTTCAATATTATGATTGACCTTGAAGAAATTGCTATGGGATTCCACCCATACTAGTAATTATAGCTCCATTATGTCCCTTACTTAACTCAGGAGATGTTTAGACTTTGATCAATGTATTCATTGCACTTATTGATTGATAATTATAATGCATTACTTGCCGACTTTCCTGCCTCCCTCATTAATTGTCTTGCCACAGTCCAGAAATATAGTCGCGAGACCCTTCACATGCATTTCGTCAGAACTTACCACTCTATTTTTATATTTACTTTGTGTTTCATTATTCACTTCCACTATTAAATCCTCAGTGTATTATTTATTGTAGCTTCCTGGCCCTATTGCTATGAATCCAAGCAGCCTTCACCACTCTTATGTCCCCTTCCCTGCTGCTTGGTGTGCTCTTACGAACTTGCAATTTCCAGACTGTTACGAAGAGCCCAAAGAGACATGGTCCTTAATTACTCTAGGATCTATAAAGAATTTATTTGCATGCTTTATATTTTAAAGTGTAAACTAAACCTTAAATGTATTGAAGTTTGTGAATATTACTATTTTCCCTTGAGTCAAGGGCAGTTAAGTAGGTGACCCCCTCTTCATCTAACAATGTAATTTGGGAAGGTGGTGGGAAAAAAGACTTCTATCCAGTGTGCAAAAAATATTTAAAGCTACATCTTTGAGCAAGGAAACTGGACACATAACACACTGTTTGCATTCAGTCATTTTATGTCACCACTTAAACTATGTCACCGTAAGTGGTAATACAATGACACAAATGTAAACATTTGTGTCACCACTTAAACTTACTAAATGATGGTCTGTGTCAAGATAGCATGTTATATGCATTTGCAAGAAAAAATATTAGTAGTCATCTCTGTATTCCTTCTACCCAATGGGTCATCCTTAAAACCTTTTGTAGACATTTCAAATCATGCTTTTCCCAAGTGAAGTGTGTGTTTAATGTTTGATATTTTTCTCATCTATCCATTTAGTCATATTACTTAACATATTTATTGTTCACACACCCTCAGACCACTCAAAGCAGTTAGGGACTTCCTATGAACTCCCTAGTAAACATTCTTCATTCTTCATACTTTCCACCTCTTCACATATTTATGTAACTATTTCTTTGTTTGACTCCAGGTTCCAACTTGGCTACTAGATTTTATTTATTTATTTATTTATTTATTTATTTATTTATTTAAATTTATTTGACAGAGAGACACGCAGTGAGAGAGAGAACACAAGTAGAGGGAGCAGGAGGGGGAGAAGCAGGCTTCCTGCCTATCAGGGAGCCTGATGCGGGGCTCGATCCCAGGACCCTGGGATCATGACCTGAGCCGAAGGCAGAGGCTTTAACCCACTGAGCCACCGAGGTGCCCCTGAAGTGCTGTTTCTCACCTGGTACTTTAAATAACAATTAATAATATACTACAGCCACCCTTGGCCACTAGATTTTAGATCTATTTCCAGCACGTAGCATATGGTAGGTTTTAATATATGTTTATCCATCTGTCTATATGAAGATGACAAGGAAAAGGAAAAAAATGATACAAACGAATGGTATACATCAAGGGAGATATACATCAAAAACTGAAAAGGGGCACCTCGGTGGCTCAGTGGGTTAAAGCCTCTGCCTTTGGCTCAGGTCATGATCCCAGGGTCCTGGGATCTAGCCCTACATTGGGCTCCCTGCTCAGCAGAGAGCCTATTTCTCCTTCTCCCACTCCCCCTGCTTGTGTTCCCTCTCTTGCTGTCTCTCTCTGTCAAATAAATAAATAAAATCTTTTTTTTAAAAGTTTTATTTATTTGTCAGACAGAGAGAGAGCGGGAGTGAGCACAGGCAGACAGAGTGGCAGGCAGAGGCAGAGGGAGAAGCAGGCTCCCTGCCGAGCAAGGAGCCCAGTGTGGGACTCGATCCCAGGACGCTGGGATCATGACCTGAGCCGAAGGCAGCTGCTTAACCAACTGAGCCACCCAGGCGTCCCAATAAATAAAATCTTTAAAAAAATAAGTAAGTAAATAAAATGCTTGGTAAAATCTTAAAAAAAAAATCTAAAGAAGAGCTATAACCATAATGAGTATTGACAAAGGCAAGTATTACTTTTTTTTGGTAAAAACATTTCTTTAACCCATCTACCAGGCTTCATTATTCTCTGATCTTACTACCTGATTTTAATATACTTTCCTAATTATAGGGGATCATTCCAATATATAACCACTTTGCTGCCTAAAGAACTTCTATTTTTTTTAAGATTGTATTTATTTATTTGTCAGAGAGAGAGCGAGAGCACAAGCAGGGGGAGGGCAGACAGAGGGAGAGGGAGAAGCAGGCTCTTTGCTAAGCAAGGAGCCGGAAGAACATGTGGAGCTCCATCCCAGGACCCTGGGATCATGACCTGAGCCGCAGGCAGAAGCTTAACAGACTGAGCCACCCAGATGTCCCAAGACCTAGTATTTTTTTTTTTTTCCGATATGCTTGTTTTTCTTTCAGTGTCTTCAAATGAGCTCCCAAAAGGCATGTTTTTAGCCTCAGTATTGGTTTTTTGTATTGCCAACTGCCAACTGGACTTTTAAAATGAGAAAATTTAGTAGACAGACAAACTGAGTAAAGTTAAATCTTAAAGTTAAAAAACTAAAATACTACTTGAGTGACATCAATTTTGTTTCTTTCTTCTGAATTTTATCTAATTTTGCCTTTCCATTTACCTATTTTTATCCTAAAAATAAATATGAAGAGCATTCTATAAGTAGGAACAAGCAATTATTTCATATAGAACAGAAAATGATTCACCTAGAAATACTAATTTTTTTACAATTAGAATTAAAGAGTATTCTGTAATATTTTAAATCATGACACATTAAAAATGAAAATGTGAATTTCACACAATTTTTCTTATATTGTATAGAAATATATCTTTTAAAACTTTATTTGTAGGATCAGAGAACTGGATTGTTATAAAACAGATAGGCCTTTTTGACTGCCATTGAAATGATAGAAACAATGTGTAAATAACGTGTAAAAAATCTTTTGATTATCTCCTGTTACATCACAAAGTATCACCCCCTGTCAAGTCCCTCAGTTTCTCACAGCTCCAAACAGTCTGGGGAATAAATCCCATCCACCATGATCCAACACAGGCTTTTAATCCTTAGCCACTTGAAAGGAGGGTGCATTATTTTTACACAAAACTACTGGGTATTTGGATATTGAGAGGTGGGGAGGAAAGGAGAAAACAATGTTGAAGAAATTTAAATTTGTTAAAAAAAAAGTTATTTAGAAATCTGTTCACACATATACTGTCACACACATCCCGAGGGCTGTTTGCTTATTCATATGTATTTTCAGAGTTTATTTATAGTGTAGAAACAGCTACATGTTTACTGAGCGTGATCCAACTTAAATTAATAAACCTCAAAATAATTCATGATTTACTAGGAAAATGAAAGCAGTCCTTCAAGTGTACTTCCATTTGGACAACTGTTAATCTATACTGTGTCGAAAACAATTTAGTGTTTTACCCTGCCCTACTGCGCTGTTTGACATCATCTGTAAAGATGTATTTTATTTGAAGATGCTCAGATTAATCTTTGGATTGGCATAGTGACTATTATCCATTATTATCTGCAAGTTATTAATCGCTAGCAAGAATAAATTTGAAAGGGTTGAGAGTTGAAAGCTGATAAAAACAAGTCAGTATTTCTATACAACAGTTGTTACACAACTTTTACCCAACATGAGTCCTTGCTGGGTTGTCAAATTTGCTTCATAATGGTAAGCTTACAACGAGAATCACCTGTTCCTACTCACAGACACCTTTGAACATATCATAGTATCTTTCATCCTCTTTCCAGGATACATATGTTGAGTTAATATATGGCTAACATCCCTCCATTAAAATTGTAATATTTTTTTTTAAATTTTCTGCCTCAGCTACACAAATTAGGTAATTATTGGGCCATTCTGACAGATAGGTTATTTATCATTATCCAATTAGATGGAAAATATCCCAGTAAGCTTTTCTGAATCATGGAAAAATTTCAATCTTTGGTAATAGTGTTAGAATTTTTAGCTTTGCTACTAATAAAAATGTAGTTGTATTTAACCCTATAAATTTTCTGTTAGTTTTCATTTTTTTATATTTTATTATATAAATTATATAAAAGTAAAGAACATCTTATAAATAGAAAAAAAAAACTTAGTTAATATCAGTCTTAGTATTTTAGAATGGTGCCTGATTCTGACTACTTATATGTTAACGCATTTGCAATCACAGTGGGATACACTTTTTCTTCTGCTGTGTTTAACAAACATATGCCTTATACAGACCATGGTTGGCAGAATCTTTGCCCCCATGAAATTTGTCCTCTGATGTGTCTGTGAATATGTTATGATAGCTGAAAAAAACACTGTACAAATATAACAATGGTTATTAATCAGTTGAGTTTATGATAAGGAGATTATCCTGGATATCCTGGTGGGCCCAATGTAATCACATAAGCCCTTAAAAGCAGAAGACAATGTTGAAGATTTTTGAAGTAAGGGAAAGATTTGATGTGCTTGGGGGTAGAAGGGACCATGTACAAAGTGTGAGAGGGAAATACTTTCTACCTCAAACCACTGTGATCATAAGAGGATCCAGAGCTTTAGGTGAGGGCAACAGCCTTGGTCAACTGATGTCTTGAGTTTAGCCCAGTGAGACCCTTAGCAGAGAATTTGGACACACCATGCTGGACTTCTATTGAGCAGGAAATATGAGATCATAAGTGGCATTTTACATGGCTAAATTTGTTGCAATTTTTTACTCAGCGACAGAAAACTAACACATAATTTTTTCTTAGTCTTCATTATTATTCAACGTACAGATTATTCCACTGATATTTAATATGGACACTGATGTTATAAGTAACGCCAAAAAAACATAGGACATGGTCTGAACCTTTAAGAAATCCACCATATGGCCAGAAAGGTAAACAATCACAAAAGAAAAAATGAAAACCCTTATTATTTGCCACAAATAGAAGTATTCAGGAAGAATTGCAGCAGCATGATGAACTGTTTTGCTCAGAGTCCTATAATCTAACTGACTTTCGAGATTGTCTCATTAACTCTATTTTCACTAACACCATTTTGTTTAAGTTGCTGGAAATAAATGAAAACTGTAAACAGACTATTATATTAGAGCTGTTAAAAGATCAGACTAGTGCCACTATCTGGGTAGTGTGATGTTACTCCACTAAAGATGAAAAAATATTAAACAAACTGCATATCTAAGATTTTCTGTAATCTCAGCATGACCAAAGGATCCTGTATTAAATAACAGGTGTTACTTTTATAAGGTCATTGCTAGGATGTTTAAGGGGAAGCAATGTTGGGTTGCCTTACACATAGAATATCCAGGTTGTAGGAAGGGAACAAGCCAAGATTTACTCCAAGATTCTAGGCCAGACTACTGAGGGAAAAGATATGAAGTAGCTTTAAAAAGCCAGTCAGGCAGAAGAGGGAATATTAAAGGGTTGATCTAAAGTAATGTCTAAATTAAGATATCTTCTGTTATAAGTGGTTGAAGCCATGGCCCAGTCTACAGAATAGAGAAGTCCATCAGCTCACACAATAGCATGAAGGTTAGTAGATGGTACATCTCAATATTGTCATCTAGGACTCAAACTTGTTCCTTCTCTCTTTTTTCCTGCCCATAGCATCAGCCTTATTCTAAGATTAATTTCTCCTGGTGGTTCTAGGATGACTGTCAGCAAAATCCACACCAAAGTACTTCCCTGTTCACATCCTCCATATGATAAAGAACCTTTCTCCCAACTCATAGTGACCACCCTTCTCTTCAATCTGATTAAGTCAGCTTAGTCATGTGTCTCCTTTAGGACAAAAATAGTCATGAGGGAAATATTTACACTGGCTTAGATTAGATTTAGATTCATCTGATACAAAAAACATAAAATATACTTTAAGGTTATAAAAGTAGTAAAGGAACTTAACTCTAACTCAACCTTATGTTTTAGAAAAATAACTGAAGAGGAAATCACACTGGTCTATAACACAAATGTCAAACTGTTAGATGAGCTTTGAAGGAATCTGACTTGTCAGATTGGTCATCCAATATGGAAATACCCAGTTCTGTTATCTAGATATCTCTTTTCATTGTCTGCATGGTCCTTTGTTCTTCCTCTGGAATAAACGACTTTGTTTGTCCTCCTCCATTTCCTCCATGTTTAAAATGGGCATTTGGAGTCTGCCCATTTGGAAAATTTCATAGTTTTTAGCAGATCTCATTTCTGCCTGGTACAAGTTTGGGTCTTTGTAGATTGCCTTATGAAGTATTTTTAACATATTATTATAAATCAAATTTCTTTTTTAAATTTTATTTTTTAGGTATTCTTTTTCTAATTTAATTTAATTTTTGTGTGTGTGTGTTCCAAAATTCACTGTTTATGCACCTCACCCAGTGCTCCATGCAATACGTGCCCTCCTTAATAAATCAAATTTCAATCTAAGTTTATTTACTAAAGGAACATATAGATTTTTTTACAATAACAAAGTTTTCATAATTTTGAGGACATTTGTCTTATAAGACTATATATATTATTGGAGAATATCACATTTGTTGTAATATGAGTGACTCAGTTCAAGTTATAAACAATGGTTACCATAGAAATATGAATTTAGGGGCGTCTGGGTGGCTCAGTGGGTTAGAGCCTTTGCTTTCGGCTCAGGTCATGATCCCAGGATCCTGGGATCGAGTCCCACATCGGGCTCTCTGCTCGGCAGGGAGCCTGCTTCCCTTCCTCTCTCTCTGCCTGCTTGTGATCTCCGTCTGTCAAATAAAAAAAAAAAGAAAAGAAATATGAATTTAAGGGCACCTGGGTGGATCAGTGGGTTAAAACTGCCTTGGGCTCAGGTCATAATTCCAGGGTCCTGGAATCGAGCCCCGCATTGGGCTCTCTGCTCAGCAGGGAGCCTGCTTTCCTCTCTCTCTCTGCCTGCCTTTCTGCTTACTCATAATTTCTCTCTCTCTCTTTCTCTCTCTCTGTCAAATAAATAAATAAAATCTTAAAAAAAAGAAATATGAATTTACTCACCAGCTGTGTATTACCTAATTCACAAACTATGACCTCAGTGATGTATTCTAGTTAACAGTCAAGTCTGAATACTGAAGATTCTTTTAGAATGATATATATTTATCAGCATCCCACATTATGAAAGTCATTTTATAGACATAATAATGTTATTCTTAAAGAGTAACTTAAAACAGAAGGCAGAAATTTGATCTTTAACATACTTTAACACATTAAGAAGGGTACTAAAATGCCCAATGCCACAGAAGAGCTATGTAAAGTGAAAATTGATACAAGATAAATGAGTATAAGGAATTAAAACCAGTAATCTGATAGAGTGTTTTCTAAAGAGTTGTTTTCTAACAAATTGTGAAAATATAAGCCAGAATGAAAGGAGAGAGTATTCAAGAAGTGCAAGAAGATACATTGGCTGGCTGCTCCCTCATGACATTCAATGCTGACAGGAGTGTGTGTGAGGGAGTAGTATCATTAACAGATTTTTTTTCTTGTTTTTTGTTTATTATATTATGTTTATCTTCACTTAGGGAAGAATATATGTATTTATTCTTAGAAAACAAATGGGAAGTTTATAGAAAAGGCTGAAGGTTTACCAGTGGAAGAAACACATTTATGGAGCAATGACCTGGATAGCAGAACCTAAATTCATGATTCGTACATTGTGGATTATCAGTTTATGTGGACATGCTTTTCCCCAACAATGATTAAAGATTCACATTTGTTTTAGCAACAACTGGAGAAACTGCATCATACAAAACAGGAAAGAGAAAGATGTCAGGTAAATATACTGAAGAGTTTATTATAGAAACAAGGGAAGATGAGTTCATATTGATATTGACTGATATCAATTTTTTTCTGAGAAAGTACAAGTTAATGTCATTAGCTAAGAGTGAAGGGGCAAGAATTCAAGCCTTCAGTGTAGGTTTCAATATTTCCTATTTATTCTGATATGAACAAATGTTTTATATATGATTAAACTTCTTAATTAACAAGAGATAAAATAAAGCCAACACAGAATTGGTTGCAGTGCAACCTAATGTAATCACATACCGTTTCTTTCTACCTCTAGTTTATGTGGATTCTTTTAATGATTTTTCTTTTTTGTATAGCTTAATTGTGCCTGGTTGCAAAAGATTTGACTTCCAGAGAACCCAAGACAAATTTTGGTGATTTAGTAGAGAGGAAAGAGGTTTGAGGCAACAAGACTCTTTAAAAGATTAGTTCAGATGATGATGTAGATTAAATTACATGATCGGCAATGTGTCTAGGTTCCAAATACTAGAAAATATGATCTTTTACCCAATTGGAAATGACAAATAAGGGAGTCAAACTCTGGATTACTCTTTCAGGATAAATAGCCATTATTTGAGCTAATGATAACTGGAGGATAAGAAAGGGGTTAAGAGGTAATCTGATGTTGTTACTCTGGGATATGTTGAGTCTCCAGGACATACAAGTGGAAATTAAGTTAGCAGTTTAAAAGCAGTTCTGGAGCTTAGAAAATAACTCCCGAGTGAGGCGTCATTATGTATTTGCTTACTGAAGACATAGAATAAATTGATATTGACTGGGAATGACAAATGATGATAGAACAGGAGGAGAGAATCCTGTTAAGAAGGAAGGGAAAGATGAGTCAGTAGAAGAGATAAAGGGGGAATAGTTTTATACGTTATATTACTTTTCTGAGTATTCTCTGCAACAAGCTACTTACATACATTGTGTTTGTATTTGTTCTTAACCATAACATTTTGGGGATATTATTGTGTACCTTTTATTAAAAAAGAAGCTGGATCTATGAGATGTTAAATAATTTGCACAAGGTTATCATACAGGACCAGCAATGGCAGAAACCCAGCACCCAAAGCCATTTCTTTTCCCACAATACCATACTACATCTAGGAGACCACTTCAGCCCAAAACAACCTTTCAGGTAAGTCATTTGTGTAACAGTAATTTGGAGATTCCAGGGCAACTGGGTGTAAAAGAATTTATGAACGAGTTTTCTGCTGGTGGTTTTCCTCCATTCAATCCCCTAAGTCCATTAGGGGGATGGCTATCCTTTTTGCTTTCCTAGTCTTCCTAATCATCTAGAAAGTCCCTGCTCTATTTCCTCTTATTCTTTGTTAGAAGACTTTTTCTGTTTCTCTTTCTCTAGGCAAAAGCAGAAAGAAAAAAAGATCTCCATTATGTTACCAGTCTGCTCATCAGCAGAACAAATTCCCGTGGCTCTGTGTTTCTAATCAGAAGGAAGTAATTTTCCCTTCTCACCTGACTGATTCTCCAACTTGGCTCGCAGAGCTGACTGCTCTCCAGTGCCTTCCTCCAGGTACTCAGTTGCAATTCTCAGTGAGGGCTAAAGTTCACTCATTAAACATTTCATCATTCATTCTCCAAGTGACATCCACCTATCATCCAAGTCATTTAAAGTCATACTACTAATTTCATCAAAATCCAGTTAAAGATCAGGCTAACAATAGATAAGCAACATTTACATGGTTTCAAGACCTATCCTTTATCGACCAGAGTAGGTAACTAAATGCCTGCTGATGTAATAATAAAAGCCATCATCATCATCGTCTTTAGCTTCATCACCACTGCTACAATTTATCATGATCTTTCTATGTGCCAGACACTATGCTACATAATTCGCAGTCATTTTTTTCACTTAGTTGGTTAGTGTTTGAGCCATAGACATAATTAGGCAGTGGGATTCAGTATATGTCAATATACGCAGGGTTCACATATATCTATTTAGTTTAAAAAGTCCTTGCATGTTAGGGGTTATCATCACATTAGAGATAAGAAAATGAGTTTCAAATTCATACAGACTTTCCAGAAAAAAGCCAATTTAAATATGTTTATTTCTTTTAAGTTCTAAAGACATGAAAAGCTCAGGCCCAAGTATGCTTCATCTACCCAAAATGACCAATATACTTATATCCAGATTTGTTTATCCACTAGAAAAATCCATGGTATGTGTAAATGCAAACTATACATAAATGTGCAAAGTAATAACAAGTGTCCATTCCCTAAAAAAGTGAAAGAAAAGACAGAACACTGAAGAGGAAATGCTGTTCTATTTGACTAACTATGATTCAAACCACATTTTCTTCGCTGTTCTTTGTTCTGTTTTAGTCTTAAATCTCAACTCATGTATTACATTGACACATAACATTTGTGTCCAAATGAACACTCAACTTGTAAAGGTAGACCCAAGAGAATAAGCTAGAGGCTATCGCTCCGTAGCAATGGAATGTATTTTGTTTAAACTAAGCATCTGATACTAAAAATGTGCCTTGGAACACTTGTTAAAAGTGAGTCAGTGCCACAGATCACCTTGTCAGGGCTCTGACAGGAAAGCTGACGTTTAAAGGTGAGCTCCAACTGTTCCTTTAATTTATAGTGTAAGAATTCTGCAGCCACCTGTCTAAGGGAAGCAACCATGCAGGGTTTATTGGTCCCGGAGCACTTTTGTCACACGTCTTGTTAGACCACTTGTACCAATCAGCATTTCTGGTAGAACCTAAGAGATTATAATCACCTATTTTTCTCTTTTCCCAGTCTTTCTGTCAGATAATCTTATCTAAAATCTGAATAGGTAAACAAACAAAAATCCTTAATAACTGAAAAATCCATATACCTGGTTTGATTATTGCTTAAATTATTACTCTTGTAGAAGAAAACTTACCCTCTCAGGGTTTTAATTATTTTCAACAGAAATAAGTCTTTGTAGGTCCTTACGTAACATTTCAACTGATTGAGCAATCATATTTTGAATACTGTTAATAAATCCAGCATCACAGGCTCTGACTATACCCTCATCCTCTTCCAACTGTATAGTATTTATCAGATATCTTTCCTCTTGGTCGACCTTTTGATGTCTTGCCTGTTGCTAGCTAAGCAAACAAGGTCAAGACTCAAAGTCTAGCAAGGCTTGATTTAACGAAGGTTCATATTTAAGCATTAGAAAAATAGGCCCACTTATATCACCCTTCAGGGTCATTTGAAAAAAAAATCCAGTTAAATATAAAATCTCATAGCCAAATGCCCTTCATATAGTAAGTGCTAAAAAAAAAAAAAAAAAAGCTATTTTCTGTCTCCTCTCCATCATTACCTCTCTCCTTCATTCAATGCTGAAGACATAACAACCCTCAGGCTGGAACTAATGGGAAGCAAAGAATTCAGTCTCATTCATTCATTTACTTATAGGTTGTAAATTGATCAGTTGTCATTTCACATTATTATCATTTTGCTTCTTATCAGTGGGAGAGATTTTATTCTTTCTTAGGTTTGTCTTAGAGTTAGGTTCAATGTCGTAGTGTTCCTTAAGAATATGTGCTACATATCCTAGATACAGTTCCTAGTTTGTTTGTTTGTTTGTTCTGTTGTTTTGTTTATCTTGTCTTTGAAAACAGATGGTTGCTAAGTAGAAAACATGACATAAAAGAAATATTCAGTTTTGTGATGTAAGAAATAGAGGGAAGAAGTATATGTCAGTGTTTCTACTAAAGATAACTTTTTCTCATTTAAAACACCTTTAACTTATATGGCACACACTTTAATCTTCTAATATTTAAAGTGTTCATGGTAAGATTGGATAGAAGAGGGGTGGAGAGTCTCATCAATCATACTTCTCTTTAAGACTGAATTTCTTTAATCTACTTTATTTTACACTTTAAGCATGAAAGGAAGAGTTTGTTATATAGTCAACTGGGACACCTTTTCATGAAGGCTTCAAAATAGTAAGAAGATATAAATCTCCATTCAACTGAATCTCCATGTATTCTACATGAAAACACTTTTAGCAGTCTTCACGGATAGGTTAACTAAATCAAAGACCTTAGACAGTTTAAAACAGTGGAGACAGAGTTCTCCCATGAATATGTGATAACAGTGTTAATATTACAACTACTTGGTATTAGAGAAATGAACTAAGTGATAAGAATAACATGAATGACTTGCAAATTGATTGATTGTACGTAAAGAGCTCATATAACTTGGTTTCTATCTATAAACTGAGATAAATCATGCTGTCTATTAAAAGCAATCATTCCTAAATCAACTTGTTTTTGATATAGAAAAGTTAGAGATCCTTACATTATTTTTTTCAAAAGTTATCTTCTCGTCTTAATAATAAACCATAATCTTCCTGCAGAGAAAAAGTTTAATTTGTCTCCTAAAGTAGAGTTATGAATGACTGCCATTTGGACTAATTCAAATTTGTTCTTGTGGTACATACGTTATTTTTAGAAGATTACTTCTAAGAATTCAGATTCATGGCAGATAATAATATACATAACATTATAACAGCATAATAATTGGTACAATGAAAGGTTTTAACAGAATGCATTCAAATAAAGCAAATAAAAATAAAAATTGGTCTTTAAAGCCATGATTCCCCAGGGCAAGGAAACTGAAACCAGAAAGGAAAGGAAATAGGGGGAAGGATAAAAGGAAACTGTCTGGGACGCCTGGGTGGCTCAGTTGGTTAAGCAGCTGCCTTCGGCTCAGGTCATGTTCCCAGTGTCCTGGGATCGAGTCCCACCTCGGGCTCCTTGCTCGGCAGGGCGCCTGCTTCTCCCTCTGCCTCTGCCTGCCTCTCTGTCTGCCTGCCTCTCTGTCTGCCTGTGATTGCTCTCTCTCTCTCTCTCTCTCCCTCTCTCTCTCTAACAAATAAATAAATAAAATCTTAAAAAAAAAAAAAAAGGAAACTGTCTTTTCATTAGTTTGCCAGTTCATTTCTCAGAACTATACTGGGCATTCCCCACATTTTTATCTAATTTAGCTTTTTAACTGTTCCACGTATTTTATCTTGTTGAGATATCTTACCATTTAAGCAAATTAAGGTTTATTTAATTTAAATAGTTGCTTGAGGATCCACAATTATAAGATAGATCTGCGTGTTCAAGACGGTGTTTATAAATTCTTTGCAGGGTTCTTTGTCCCACTTTGTGTTATATAAAACTCTCTTCCAGAAGGATGGTTGATGACCAGGGAATGGTCTGCTTTGTAGCATCAAATTCTTGATAATGTAGTTTAATCAATTTAATACAACTAGTCTTTAATTAAGTGCTTGGTTTGTTCTCAGGGGGTTAAGCAACATCAGTGAACAAAGTAGACAGATTTCTTTTCCCCGCTTGTGGAACTTACACTGTAATGAAGAGGGGAAAAATCAATAATAAACATACTAAATGAGCATAGTATATAATCTAAAAGAGGATAATGAGTACTATCCAAACACATAAAATAAAGTGGAGTCGAAAACCCTGTGTCAGGCTCCCTGCCAAGCCTGACACAGGCTTGAGATTCCTTTCCCCACCCTCCCTCTGCCTCTCCACTCCTCACCCCGATTGCGCTCTCCTGCTCTCTCTCTAAAATAAATAAGTACATAAAATCTTTAAATATATATATATATTTAAATTTATATATAGAAAAGAAAGAAAAGAATAAAACATCGTTCTTTTGCATTTATGACATTGAGTATTAATAATGGTAGCCCTTTGAATTATGAATTAATTTAAAATATTATATAGTACTAGAATTTTCTGTAAGCATTTTTGTTCATCTGTATCTAAAAATGTCATTTGGATGTGTGTGTATGTGTCAGTGTGTGTGTGTGTGTGTGTGTGTGTGTGTGAAATTATATAATCTGACCTATATTTTGTCTTTCTTACCATCACAGGTTTGTTCTTGTGCAACCACAATTTTTGTATCTAGCACCAATTTTATTGCTTTATTTAAGCCATAAACATTCTAATATGGCAGGCATTTTTTCTAACAGCTTTGATTGTATTAACTAATGCAATGCACATAATAATTTTCTAAAGAAGATATAGTTTTGATACCTTTTAAAAACAAAGAAACTGAACCACAGAATGGTTATATAATTTGTTGAAGTACACATAGCTAGAAAGTGGAGGAGCCAGAATTTGAAACAAGATAGTCTGACTCCAGAGTCAGTATTTTATTAGCCTAGCTGCTTTTCAAAATTATTAAAAACATTAAATATTGAATACTAAACTCAATTTAGACAACCCATTCTTTAAATTCAGCATTTATATTTATTAAGTATTTTGATAATGTCCAAAGAAAAAAATTTTATTCATCCTATTATAAAAAATCCTAAATTGCATAATTTATGCTCATATAGTTTTTTCTTTACATTGAATATGGTATTCCATTCTCCTTACATACCATTATTTAGTGTAAACTATATCTTGATTATTTAGCTAGTAGGTGGATTGATAGCTGATAAATGGTCAGGGTTACAGAAATTCTGCTTCTGCCCCTCATTCTCATTTTGCCAGTAGCAAACATCTGCTCACACCTGTCATCACTGATATCAGCTATTTCGTTAATTTTTCTTGTTTTAGTGTTCTCCATAGAACATTATTGATCATGTGATATCTATCATAATTTGGTTCTGATGCACCTATATGGTGATCTTTTGTTTCATCTTTTTCTCATTTATTAGGGTCATTAGAGTGATGATAATTGTTTTTTCACCAGACAACAGACCTGTTACTTCCTATCTGTCACAGTGTCATAAAATAAAGTTTTAACAAAGCCCAAATTATGGCCTTTATAAGAGAAACAAATTAAGACATTATAAAAATAAATTAGAAGACAGAGAGAAGGAAAAAGAGGGAAAGAATTCTGTTGGGCGGTAAGGAATATTATGTTCAATGAACACAGGGTTATGGTGTACATCATGATAATTATAACTAACAACACAGCTCAACTTGATCAAATATTTACCTCTTTGAGGTTCATACATCTATTTAAAATATGCAACTTACAAGCTGAGTTTTTGTTTCACTTTTTCATAGAGCTGTTCATGGATAAGTATCGCATTTAAATTAAAAAAAATTTGCCTCTATAGAACGTTTAAGCATTTCTCTTTTTTTTTTACTTTTAAAATAATTTTTATAAACATATTATGCATTATTAGCCCCAGGGGTACAGGTCTGTGAATCACCAGGTTTACACACTTCACAGCACTCACCATAGCACATACCCTCCCCCATGTCCATAACCCCACCACCCTCTCCCTCCCCTGCTCCCACTGGAAACACTCAGTTTGTTTTGTGAGATTAAGAGTCTCTTATGGTTTGTCTCCCTCCCAATCCTATCGTGTCACTTATTCTTTTCCTACCCCCCAAACCCCTCACGTTGCATCTCCACTTCCTCATATCAGGGAGATCACGTTTAAGCATTTCTTAATGCTTTGGAACAATCAGTTATTATGTACTTGAATAGAGATCAATCAAAATCCAAACCTAAAGTTTTCTGTCAAGTTTTCATGCAGTCCATTAGAATTTACAAAATGATTTGAAGCAAAAAATTAGCAAATGTATAAAAGGTATCTAAAATGTCATGAGATTTGTGTAACTCCAGAACATGCAAGACTTGTATTTTAAACTATTTCTAGGTTTCAAAGAAAAGAGAAACCTCTAAATTTAAACTGGGGACTTTTTTCAGTTAAGATGAAGTAATAGAAATCGGATTTATACTCTCAGCTCAAACACCAAAAAATAACACACAAAGAATATCACACCATGATTTTCATACATTGGACTCAAGGCACAAGGCAGACAAGTGATCCCTGAGAGAGGAGAAAGGGAAGAGTGAATCACTATGATGCTCAAGTTACTACCTTGATAGAGTTAGGAGGCTGCCATCTAGGCAGGAGAACCCAGGCCAAGTCTGGCAATCTCTCTGAGTTGAGGAGAGGGACCTCAGCATCTAGAGAAGACAGGAGGATATAATCCACAGAACAGAGTATGAAAAAGGAGAGGAAAGCATGGAGAGATGCTTCTTTTAAGGCATCTGACCAACCTCACTGTTCTATTTCTGATGGGGAAGGAATGTTGGGGTCTTCATTATAGCATAAGAGGATGGATCCATACTATTGCCTTGTGTTGGCTGTGGGATAGGACTTGTTAGCCATAAAGAACCAATGCTCCTTATTGAGGCTTATTTTTGCCCTATAATTCCCTGTGTGACCAATGTGCTAATTCATCTAGTGTCTATGTGATTCCTCTCTTTCTTGGTGAACTGGCACCTGAAAAACATGCAGTGGGTTGACCTCCTGGGACTGCTGCTTTTGGTGGTAGGCAGCAAGTGTCACTTGCAAGCCTCAACCCAACAGATTTAGAAGGCTGAGTAAGCCAGGAAGGAAGGCAGCAAGGCAGGAAGTTCACATAATCAACTTGCTTAAAACCAATGGTTTTGAATATCTTGAGAGCAGCTGGATGGGTAGAGGTGGCTATTATGTATAGGAGGACAAAAATGGAATGCCAGCCATCTTGATGGATACAATACAAGCAAAAACACAGAAGCAACATTAAAGTACTAATGTTAATTAAAGCATGTCTTTTAACCTAGGAAACTATACCAAGCAAATTATCTTTTATAAATGAGATGAAATAAAGACTATCAGATATAAAAAGCTGAAAAAGTCAGAATCCAAGATATGCTCTATAAAAATGTTCCTAGCTAGAAAGAAATGATACCAGATGTAAAATCCAATTTAGAAAATAGGTAGAAGTAAAATATATGAAAAAATAGTGCAAAAGACTGAGAGTGGGGGTATGGAAGTATACTGTAATAATATTTTTTATACTATATGTGAATATTCCTTGAAAGTAGACTATGATAAATTATAAATGCATACTATAAATCCCAAAGCAATTGTTCAAAAAAAAGTAAAAAAAATAGGTAACTAACAAAGAAAGTAACATAAAATCATAAAATATTTAATTAATCAAAAAGAAGGAAGAAAAAAGAACTAAGAACAAGTAGATAAATAGAAAATAAAAGCAAATCCTCACCTATCCCTAAACATTTAAATCCACTTAAAGGACAAAAATGCACCAATTAAAATAGAAATTATCAGGATAAAAAAACCCAACACCTAACTGTATGCTGCTTTAACAACAATCCAAGCAAAAAAAAAAAAAACAACCTCATAATATTTTAAATATAAGGACACATGTAGGTTAAACAGAAAATAATGGAACCCAGTATGTCAAGGTAGTCATCTCTGCAAGGAACACTAATCAGATGGCAGCTGGAGTGACTCTATAAGTACCCATGGTTGACGGGACCTTAGAGTCACCCCATCACCCCCACCCCTGATATTTGTATCCACCCCTAGAGTGTGGGCAGGACCTGGGACTTGTTTCAGCAAACAGAAAATGTCAAACATAAAAGAATTTGGCAGATGTTCTTAATCATCGCAATGTTGTCAGTTGATTGTGAGGTAACCAAAAGGGTGATCTTTCTGGGTGGTTCTAACTCACAGTAGAAGTACACCTGAGGAGCATGGTCCTCCTTGAGAGCTTGATGGAATGAGTGACCATGTTGCAGGAGCCTGAACAAAAACTATCAACTATCATCAGTCTCTAGGAGCCAAGGATGGCCTCCAGCTGACAATGAGCAAAATGCCAAAGATTACAGTCACATTGCTGCAGGAAAATAAACTTGGCCAACATCCTGAATAAGCCTGGGGACAGATTCTTCCTCAATCATGCCTTCAGACTGGGCTCTGAGCAAAGGACACAGACGAGTCATGCCTGACTACTGATAGAAGGACTAAGGTTGTATTAAGTCACTAAACATGTGGTCATTCCTTTTGCATCATTAGAAACTGAATACAATGGCAGATAAAGCAGATTTCATAGCAAAAAAATATTATCAGAGATAAGATTAATTCATAAGGAGTCAATTCAGCAGGAAATCACAAAAATCCTAATTATTTATTATCTTAATAATAGGGCTTTAAACTGTATCAGGCAAAAACTGATAGAAATGCAAGGAGAAAGTGAAAACACATGTAGTTAATAGTTGGAGATTGTACCCATGAGAAATGAAAGCACATGTCCATACAGAGACTTGTACATAAATGTGGATAGCAACTTTATGTGTAAAAACTGCAAACTGGGAACAATATCAGTGGCCATTGAAACACAAGAATGCATAACCACCTGGGATATATCCTACCATGGGATTCGTTTCAGTAATAAAAAGGAATAAGCTATCAATACGCACAGCAACAAAGATGATTTCAAAACAATCATCATGAATTAAAAAAAAAAAACAGACAAAAAAGAGTGCCTAGTATATGGTTCCTTTAAAAAAGTTAAAATCCTAGAAAGTGAAAACTAATGAAGAGTTACAGAAAGGCTGTCAGAACTGTTTGGCACTAAGTGGAGTTATAAGGAAGAAGGGGAAGGAGGCACCATAAAGAAAGGAAGAACATTAGGGTAGTGATGAACATGTTCACTATCATTATTTTTTTGATGGTTTCATGGGTACATACTTGTGTCAAAATTCATCAAATCAAAACTTTTTTTAAATGTACAGTTTATTGAATATCAATTATACCACCATTAAGCCACAAGAATTTAAATTGGAGGAAATTCCATTGTAAAATCAGAGTGTACTTGTAAAGAATTAATTATATCTTTCTAATCAAGTTACTTTGATGTACTTACAACTTATCCAAAATATTTGGATAAGTTATAAGTTTGGAGGTAAAAATAGTTTGGAGGTAAAAAATTCAAAATTATGAAAATAAAACAAAAAATCTAAATGGAATAGTAGATGAGATTTTCTGGCCAATTAATATTTCAACAGAAACTCTTTGTTTTTTTTTTCCTAGTTCATTTGCATTTTTAAAATACAGATAAAAAGAACTACAAATTTAAAAAATTCTCACCCTGTTTTCCAGTACTTATGTAATACCAGAGAGACTTTGCAATCCCTTGTTTTATTAGTAGATAGCATCCTCTAAAAATGTAGTAGTGTCATATTTTCTTGCAACAAAACTTTATTACTTTGCTAAGAACATGATTTATACATCTAATGTCTATAATCTTTTCTTGCTTATATATATTAAAACAACTGCAAATAATTAAAAGCACCTGTAACACATGAAATAAGAAATTATCTTGTACCATAAATGCAATCTTGAGTTATATTTAGAAACTAAGAAAGTAGATATTTTCCATTTAACAAAAGTTTATGTGACTATTCTAATGGGAGAAGTTGTAAAAAGGGAACATAAAAAGGGAACACAAGCCATCTCTGCTTCTGTGGTAGGAAAGAAAGCCTTGCTCATAATAAGTGATCTAAATCCTCCCCATTTCATGGCATAGACTTGAGGGTCAAGGGAGAAGCGGCCACTGGCAGTCTTACTGCTTTATCTGGTACATAACCCATCTATTGCATGATCTGGTACACAACTCAAGTGTAATAAAAAGGGCATTAAGCATCAGCTTTTCTTTTGCAAAGGAAAACTATGAAGACACAATATTGAGACTGAAATGTTTCTTACATCTATCATGGAAGAGCTACAGGGAGCCCATATAATGATGTGACTCTAAAAGAGAAAGAAAACTTTATAGCTATGTGTGCTCCTTTAGAATGTTCCTTCAGAGGGCCTGATTCTTCTAACAGAGCTCAGGCCTCTCTGTTCATTGGCTGTGGGGTGACGCAGTACCCCTTTACCCGACATGTCCCCTAGATTGCAATACACCATGAAGTATTGTACTCTCATCTTTCTGAATGCATGCGGAAGAAAACTATTTAAAAGTCGCTATTACTTGGAGGGAAAACATCAGAAAGAAACAGTCTTTTCTCTTTTACAAGTGATGAGTTGTGTTATATTTTTCACTCTAAACATTATAAAAATAAAAGCTAAATCAGTACATTGGGCAATATGATAGATCATTTTGTCTTTAAGAAAATGCCGATAGCACTCCCTGACAATGCGCATTATATATAAATTGTCTATATTGGATCTTTTAAATTCTGGGCTTTCCTCTTATTCCTGTGACATAACGAGTCTAGTAGACATTGTTTCAGCTAGTTGTCCTCTGTCCAGAAGAAAAATTAAAATACACACCTTAAATAATTCATCACTAAATACAAATGAGTATGCGATATTCATGGTCATGCTCTGGAATATTGACAAAGGCTTTTCCCTAAATAATCATGACTCATATTCCCGCAGGTGCTTGAAAACCTCCAGTAGCCTTAGTTGTTCAGCTGGTATACTTAGCTCACATGCAGTCATGAGGGCCAGATGTCCCTTCTCTAAGCAACTGACCACCACGGTCACTGAATACCACAAGCTGTGCTATTTATTTGATCTCATTTAAGAACCACAGAGCTAGATCCATTTGTTAATATAAAATCGCTCAGTTTTAGAGTCCTTTTCTTATAGACACGTTTCCCAGAAAAGACCTTAAAATTGCTTGCCAGTGGAAATAAGGGACTATAATTAGTGAAATAAAAATAGTTATCCTGGGGCGCCTGGGTGGCTCAATGGGTTAAAGCCTCTGCCTTTGTCTCAGGTCATGATCCCTGGGTCCTGGAATCGAGCCCCGCATGGGCTCTCTGCTCGGTGAGAAGGCTGCTTCCCCCCTCTCTCTCTGCCTGCCTCTCTGCCTACTTGTGATCTCTGTCTGTCAAATAAATAAATAAAATCTTAAAAAACATAGTTTTCATAAACATTGATACAGTGATTCTTCCCTTTTAGTTCCTAGGAATCAGTTTGGGGATTTCTTTTAGAAAAGATAACGGTATCTTTAAACTTTTAATATATCCTGTCTAACATGATTACTGTATGTTGTCGGCTCAAAGTCAGATTAAGAACTAAACACCAGCTTTCAGTTGGTCATTTCTCAGTACTGGCCATGCAAAGAGCTAGACGCTGTACTCAGTTATGGTCCATAAAACTGGATTCTTGTCCTTCATTCTAGGTTGAAATGTTTCATAACAATGAAGAGGTATTGGCCCCCTCCCCATTTTGTCCTTTTTTCTAAAAGAAATTAACATGCTTTCCTCTATTATGTCTGTATGAATATGTTAGCTGTTGATTCCAACATTACATTTAATTGTATTAAGAAAGAATCAAGAAAATGTAAAGGCAAGAGAAGTGGAGAAATGTGCTCATTGACATAATAAGGCCATAGTATTGCAACACAGTTTTCCAAACAGAAAACGCAACATGCATATTTTTGTATAACTTATTCCCTTTCGCATGTTAATTGTGTCAATACTTTGACATAATTAAACTAAGACTGCAGAATCAAAATAAGTGTATATTTAAGGGGATGGGCTTATTGCTATATACTTTCAAAATCATCTTTTAAAATATATTTTAGTTTATAAGATTTCCAGTGATATGTGTATGTGAAATTGTAGAGCCAAGAAAATGCAGTCAAACTCTTAAGCCTAAAACTTCCACTGACTATTTTAATTATAGAATTGAACTTATTTTTCACCCACATTTTTCTGTTTATCTACTCTGACTTCTAGTAAAATTCTGAGAAGGAATATCTCTGGTTTTCCTTTTCCTTTTCTCTAGGAATGTACTCTAGCCAAGCTGCTGTCTGCTCTACCCCTAACTCCACCAAAACTGCTCTATACAAGGGTGCCAGTTTCTTCTCCGTGTTTCTAAATGCATTGGTCAATTTCCTACTTTGAGTTTAGTTGATCTAGCAACAGCATTTGAGTTAGCGTTCCTACCTCCTTCGTATACTCTCTTCTCTAGCTTTCCAAAACCCCATCCCCTCTAGGTTTTCTAAGCACTTTCCCATTCACTTCGTCTTGTTCTTAACTGCCGATTCTTCCTCTCCTCCCAGACTTCTTAATGTAGGTGCCAGACACCATCTTCCAAGGTTCTTTTACTCTTGGTGATCTTGTCCAGGATCATGACTTACATACCCATCACCAATATCCCAACAGCACTGAAACTCCTTCTCCAATCCAGACTCATATGTATTCATCCACCTATTTGATTTCTCCTCAGGAATGTTTAGTGTCACCTCAGATTTGACAATTCAACACCAAACTTTTAATTCTTACAAACCTGCTCATCTGTAGTATTAATGATGAATAATCTCAGTTAATGGCAATTTCAGGATTCCAAGAGTTCAAAACAAATAATTTGGAATCATTTTTTATTTTTCTTTGGTTCTCAGACTATGCCCAGCTCACCAAAAATCCTATTGGTTTGAACTCCAAGATGTATTTAGGACATGACTATTGTTTACTTTTCCCTCTGCTGCTACTCTACTCTGAGCCACCATTACTTCTAACCTGGACTTATGTCATTAGTTTCTCAGGATATAGTGTTCCCTTCCTACAGTCGAATCTCAACTAAGTCCTCTTAAACCAATCCTACCCTTAAAATTCTGTAGTGGCATCTCAGTGAACTCAAAGTAAAAGCCAAATTGCTTATATGGGTTACATGGCCCTGCGTGATATATATTCCCCACTTCCTTGAATATCTCTGATTTATCCTCTACCTTTTATTTAAGGTTTATTTATTTATTTGAGAGAGAGAGATCACACAAGCATGGGGAGGGGCAAAGGAGAGGGAGACAAGCAGCCTCCCTTCTCAGTGTGGGGATGGGGGGGTGTTCATTGCAGGACTCAATCTCATGACCAAGAGTTGGATGCTCAACTGACTGGGACACCCAGAAGCTCCTCAAATATATTTTTAGTGGTTTCCAATGGTATATTCTCAAAATACAAAATGATCTTTTTTTAAAGATTTTTATGTATTTATTTTTCAGAGAGAGAGAGCACAAGCAGGGGAGTGGCAGGCAGAGGGAGAGAGAGAAGCAGACTCCCCGCTGCGCAGAGAGCCAGACATGGGACTCAATCCCAGGACCCTGGGATCATGACCTGAGCCAAAGGCAGCCGCTTAACCGACTGAGCCACCCAAGCATCCCTACAAAGTGATCTCAATAATTAAGGGAGAAAAGTTATGATTGTTTTATGACCTATGAAATTTTCTGTAAAAAAAAATATAACACTCTCCTATTGCTGGTTATCAATGTTTAGGGAAATTAACAAAAATATATATATATATATTTAGTGTATCTTAAGGAAAAGCATCAGAAACATTGAGAATTAAACTATTTTATGTCTTTGTAAAAGAGTTATTAAGAGCAATTTGAACAGTGCTAGCCTTCTCATTACATAACTTGTGATATGAAGTAAGATAAATTGTCTCATTTCTAAGTTTGGATCAACATGCAGTATTTTATCCTTTGCACTTCTAATGTCATAAAATATCTCTGAGTTCCTTTAATGAGAATTTTTCTATGTCACTTCCTCTGGGATATCTAGATCTCTTTCATCACAACCATCCCTCTCATTGTGTCTAATTATTTCTGAATTTTATTATATAATTCTTAAAGTATTAAAGACACCTTAGCCTCTCCAGCCAAGTTAATAGTCTTCAAGCCTTAGCCTATGTGATTGATTAAACTTTTCTTTCCATATCTATAGATCATGCATTCTTTCCTAAAAAATAATAGAGCCCTTCTGCACATCACCAGACCCTCTTGCACAACCGCACAGTGCCTACCCATCCCCCTCCCACTGTGGCACCAAGGAACCAGATCCCCTCACACAACCACAGAGCACTGAGAAAATATCTGTAGCTGGTACCTTCAAGTCTGTACCTAATCGAGAAATGTTACAGACCACTGTACTTCCCTTACTGATTAGCTGCCCCTAAGCTCCATTAAAAATCCCTGGGCCAGGCAGAAACTGCAGTTAGCCTCTTTGTACAGGAGTCTGCATTCTCCTCAGGTGGCTGGTCTCCTGAAGAAACCTCATATTCCTTTCCAGTCAAAACCCATCACTTGAGTACTGGTTTTTCAAATGATGAACAGCAGAACTCCGGTTTTGGTAACAGTATCTCCATGTGTTAGGAACTATTAATATGCTGATTTTCTTAGTGAGGAGATACAGATACAGGTACAGATACAGGTACAGATACAGATACAGGTACAGATAAATATATACATACACAGAGAGAAAGAACTTACTACAGACTCCAGCAGTTTAACCCTAGAGCAGGGCTCCCCCTGGCCACGCTTCACATAATAACAGGTGATTGAAACATTAACACATGGGACTTGCACTAGACCAATAAACTTGCAATTCCCAGATGTGAGTTTCAGGCACTGGTGTGTTCCAAAGCTTCTTGGTTGTATCTAACAGGAAGTCATGGTTGATGATTACTACTTTTGAGTCTCGATGCATAATCAATAAGCCTTAGTAACATTAAAAACAAAAAATGAGGGGCTCCTGGGTGGCGCAGTCAATTGTCTGACTCTTGGTTTCAGCTCAGGTCATAATCTCAGGGTTGGGGAATGGAGCCCAGCGTCTGCTCTGGGCTCAGCATGTAATCTGCTTAGGACTTTCTCTCCTGCTCCCTCTGCCTCTTCCTCAACTTATGTGCACTTTCCCTCTTCCTCTCAAATAAATAAATGTTAAAAAAAATATGAAAACAGACTACAGTTGTCCGTTCTCATCAATGGGAGGATATGTTCTAAGACCCCCAGTTCTAGCTTGAAGCTGTGGATACTACAAACTAAACCTTATATATATGATATTTTTTTCCTATACATATGGACCTATGAAGAAGTTCAATTTATAAATTAGGCACAGTAAGAGATTAACAACAATAATGAATAATAAAATGAACTGTAACAACATGTGATATGTGTATCATATGTGGTCTCTCTTTCTCTCAAAACATGTTATGGTGCTGTACTCACCCTTCTTGTGATGATGTGAGATGACAAAATGCCTGTGTGATGAGATGAAGCACGGTGAGTTATGTAGGCACTGGAACCTGGTGTTACACTCCTTTACTGACCTTCTGAGGATAAGTCAGAAGGAGAATCATTTGTTTCCAGACCGCGGTGGATCACGGGTAACTAAAACTGCAGAAATTGAAGCCATTAATAAAAGGAAACTACTGTATTTAGTAAATGGTGTCCAAACAATTGAAAAGACTGAAGATTAGACCTCTATCTGACACAATTTCCCTTCAAACTTTCCAATATTTTAATAACCCAAGGTAAAAATTGTCACTATGTAGGTAAAATATAGAAGAAGAATTGGTATGGTTAGGCTAGGGCAGAGAGGAAAAGACAGAAGAGAAGGTAAAAAAAAAAAAAAGAAAGAAAAAAATATTAACCAAACCTCAACACTCAAAATTTGCCTATAAAATAAAACCTGAATCATTGGGCACACACAATTTTTATTGCTTGCTGTCATTATATGTATTAATTTTTCAATCTTTGTCTTTGGAATCTCTGTCATAAAGACAGGTTCTAGGTAGAACAACCCTATAACATGAGTCCTCTGGGGATTCATTTCAGCTAGCCTGAGTCATGCTGCATTATCTTGTATCAGCAGTGTCTTAACACACCAGGAATATTGTGAATAGATTTTTTTATTATTTAAAAGTTCTGCAATTTGGCAGTCAATTTTAGAGAAAACTACTTTTTTTCTTCATTCTAAGAAGCCTCAAATGCTATCAATAAGACATTCTAATATTTGTTGAGTAGAAATGAATTTTGTTCTCTACTATTCTTCGAACAATCATGAATTTTCAGCTTTTTAATTTTTTTATAAAACTCACTCTTGACAAAGCGGTGCCCTTGCCAAAATCTCCAGCACAAATCAGCATGAATAATGGAGAAGAATATGTTCACTGCAGTTGCTATAGTAAATGAAGGGTTTGGACCTTGTCTAGTGCAATAATTTCTCAATAATTAATAAGATAGTTACACATATTTGATATAAATAATATGTAGATATGCTCTTACCAAATATCACAGAAAATAAGGAATTTGTTTGTCTTCACATCTTTACATTACACTATAGAGTATAACTAAGCAATACTTTTAAGTAAGAAGGTTGAAAGAAATCCTTTATTTTTATAATTTTGTTCTTAATTTCAGACAATACTGTGAGAGGGAAAATGCTTTAGTGAGCTACACTCTTTAACTAAGGCAAACATTTGGTTTATGAATATTATAGGGGCATCGGGCTAGCTCGGTTGATTAAAGCATGTGACTCAATCTCAGAGTCCTGAGTTCAAGGCCTATGCTAGGCATAGAGCTTACTTAAAATATATATATATTGGAAATTACTAGGTTTAACACAAAGGCAGCATTTTACATTGTTTCAATAACATTTTGATTACGTACTCTCTAAAAGATACCACATTACCTACTTTAGGTAGGAATTCCAAATATTTTGTCTGTTTCAACACATCTACTAGCTACTGGGGTGTATCGTACAGTGTACCTTTACAGTACACCCCAGAAGTAGACCAAGATTTGCTTTTCAAGGTGGCAAAAAAGATAAAACAAACTTACAACATAGTTGTGGAAAGTTCTTGCCTACTAAAACCTAATGCCCTCTTCACCCTCTGCTTCTGAGACTGAGAACCAAATCTTCGGGACACATAGGCCTGAGCAAGGCAGAGAACCTGTGGTCAAGAAATATGTAAATTATCTCACGGTGCCTCCTAGTGGTTGTCGGCAGTACTGACCCTTGGAAAGTATCCTACCATCCTGTGCTTTGCACTGGAAACCACATAATGCTAAGGAGGAGACTTCTAAACTGGGAGGTTTATCAACTTACGGAAGAAATTCGTGCACAGGAAATGCACAATATGCATGCAGTTAGTTATCATAGGGTTATAGGCTTACAGAACCAAAAGCGATTCAGAAGAACAATTCATCCCAAAATTTGTTTTACAAATAAGGAAAGCAGAACAAAAAGAGGGCAAATGATTTGTCTAAGGACATATCGCTAAATAAATGACAGCAACAGGACACAAACAAGTCACATCCATGCAAATGTTCTTGTCATCAAAATTTCCCAACTCACAGCTACTCTGTGAATGACTCATCTACAATGGTAGTCATGCTATCTTCGGATCAGCAACCAAGAACAAAATGCAGCTGTGGAAAGTTAAGCAATTTTCTGCCCATCCCAGTCACTGGTAAAGGCTTCTGCTTTTTAGTATATCAATTATACCTCAATAAAGCTGTCTAAAAAAGGTTTCTACTTGGTAGAAAATTCTACATTATTCAAATCTACTACATTATTATATCAGACTTACTAAGATCAACATGGTACCCTGTGCTTATTTTATGTCAGATAATAATAGGGGGACGTTTTTTATAAATGAGTAGAAATCTAAAATTCTATACTAGAATAATTTCTATTTCTATACTATAATTACACTTATTAAAATTATGTCTGCTTTCAGAATATACTTATATGCCTACTATTGCCAAGCTCTATATATTGTTATTGGCAGTATTTTCCATAAATATTTGAAGATTATTTCATTATCTCATCTTACATGAGAAAAAACTAAAACCTGAAGATGTCAGAAAATTCTCTGAAATCACCCAGATTTTAGCAGCAAGACATGGTTTTATCTCTGGGTTATCCAATTCCAAACTCGAAGATACTTTTTCCTAAGGCAGAGGTAAAGATTTAAACATATCTGTAAAGGAAACATAGGAAAATTTTATGAGTGATTTAATTTTTCTCTATATTTCTAAGTTCTTTTGTACTAAATGGGGATGGAAGGAGATGAAAGGATTTATCATGTCAAAGAGACTGATTTTCAATGCTATAATGGACACTTTACAGAACGTATATTTTAAAGAACAAGTTTTTTTGGCTACTGTTGTTGATGTGATAATTTTTATGTTGAAAAATCACTGTTCAGAAACTATTGGAAAGCAACAATGCTTTCTTTTTCTGTCTTTCCTACTATAACCTATTTTTACTGTTTTTTTTTTCCTCTGTACAGCTATAATGAAAACCATAATTATACTTTTTCCGGAGCATGAGAATAAAGATTTTGAAAAGAGACTATTATGTTTACGATAGGAGTCTAAACAAGTTATATTAGCACTAGGATTAGAAATTTTAGGAATTGGGATGCAATGTAAACATTAATTGTCAATAATTTGTACTTGGATATTTCTACAGCATTCTAGGATGATTACAGCAGTAATGTTTTCTGTTTAAGTGCTTTGATATTTCCCTATCTGGAGTAATAATAATTTTGTATTATACACATGATTAACTGAATGGAATATTAAAAATAAATATTTATTTTTAGCTACATCCTTGCTAGCATATATTTGATAATTGGTTAATTTTAAATAAATTTTAATATATTGTTAAAAATATCAAAATGTATTCAAAATAGTACTCTATTCTTGTTCCTCAAAATAATAACTCGTGTTTTCTTATGCTCATATGTTTTATAGTATTACTGAGTTTCTAAAATATGCATAATTTACAGAGTGAGGAATTTGGTTTATGTGAATATGAGATCTTCATTAATCATGCATAACCATGCTATTAGTGTTTTTTTCATGAAGTGAGCTCTTAAGTAATTCAGTGTATTCTAGTTCTATAATGACAATAATATGGCTATAGGGATTTTCTTTAAAGGTATATTTTCAGAACACATCTATGATGTACAGAAAGATCTTTATGACACAAAATAATGGATACCAAGAGATACTTTAGTATTAGTCTCAATTAAAATCACTTCTGCTGTTTTTTTGAATATTGTTATTAATAAGTGAGTAAAACTGAATTTTTGACAATGTTAACACTTCACTGTCTAGAATAAATAGTGATATTTACCATTAGGTAGGTGCTGAAATGATGCTATATCAAGTCAACCTTCAAAGGACGCAGTCAATGAGCTAGAAAGACATGGAGGCAATCATAACAGAGCCTGTCTGTGTTGTAGCTGAGTTCAAGGCTCTATAACCATAAGACCTTGTTTCACTACTTGTCAGTTGTGACTATAGGTAACAACCTATAATCTATAACCTTTCTGTGCTCCAATTTCCTCATCCATAAAACTGAGCTAATAATCATAATGCCTACCTCAAGGACTGTTGCATTAAATAACTTAATATAGGGGAAGTGACCTTACATAGAAAATATTCAATAAGTGATTGTAGTGGTTGTTATTATTATAAACTCAAAACATTAAAGAAGTCCCTTTTTAAGTTTAAATTGAATGATTAATACTTTAATCACTGCTTCACACTGACTTTTGGGATTTTCTGAATATAATATCTTCATGGGTAGGAGAGGCATTATAAAGACTGCTTTACTTGAGAAATATGCAACATGCTCTACAGAGACAGCTTTAGTCACGTGTGCTATAGGAGAAAAACTTCTATACAATGAGAGGCTTATAACATATTTCACCTCTGTAGCTAAGACAATTATCTAAACTTGTAAAACACTCTTTGGTCATGTTTGACAGGAACGTCCCCTGAAGGACATTAAAAAAAATGCAGTGAACTCTAGATCACTTTTATTTTACTTCCTTTTAATGTATTTATACATATTTTTTTTGTCTCAGAGGTTGTTCTTAAGGAGAAGAGAAGTCTACATTTAATTAAAAATGGCCTTTAAGGCATTTTTTCAGAAATATTTATAAACGTGGGACACTGTTCAGAAGAGAGTCCTTTGTGATAATTATATTCTCCATGAATGCTGATTCCACTAATTAAAAATTGCAAACCTTATCAAGATTATTTATTGAAATCTATTTGGCAGCTTTCATTACTTAACATAGCTCAGTAGTTTATGCTTTTGTACCCGTTTAAAAAATGGTAGCAGTAATTCAAGTAAAGAATGAAAGTTGATAAATGTTTGATAAGCAGATAAAACCATATCTGATCCTTTGTACCTCAGAAAATGACTCAATGGCTAAGTCCATGGAGTATAAAATAGCTTTTAAATCACCTAGTAATTTAATTTGTATTTTGCTTTTATTATCTGAAAATATGCATTAGGTAACAACTACTCAGCTTCCTATTTCAGTTCGTTTTCAACAGTTCATGTTAATAAATAAAAGTTGTTATTAGTGGTGGTCAGAGGACATCCATTAGGGGACTGCATATGGCAATTCTAGAAATAATTGTATTCAAAACCAAGCACTACATCAATACACTATGAATAAATGCTTAGTATTCTCCTCCCAACAAGTGCCTTCCGTATTTCTCTTGTGTCACTGTTAGCTCAAGGCATAGAAATTCACCCAGGGAAATCTGATCAGAGAACTAACAAGTGAAAATATGGAGTGAAGCAGAGTGGGATGGGAATTTTAATTCTACTGCTTACTAGTTCTATGAACTTGAGCAAGAAAATCAGTATTTCTGAATCTTAGCATCTCATTTGCAAAATAGAGTAATAATACACATCTTGCAAATTTGTGGGAATAATGCATATCAAATGTATGGAAAGGTCCTTTGGGGAAAAAACTCAACTCATTATCAAAGTAGAATAGTTTTAACAAGTAGAATTGTGTAAAAGTGCAATGGACCTCTTCATATATGTGACCATTTATTGGTATTATTTTAAAGGGATTCATGCTTTTAGAAGAAGCTGGTTCTGTAGCTTCAAGGATCCTCAAGCCTGATATTAAGTTTTGGCCAATGTGAACCATGCAAATGACTGAACTATTTATATTTGTGATAGAGGTATGGGCAAGTGTCATATGTTATTGCTTTGAATATTTATTTCTCCAATTCTACCAAAAACTAACCAGAAAGTTAGAAACTCTCCCTTTTCATTGATGTAATTGTGACATTTCTAGTCTTGTAAAAACAGTAAAAATATCACTCTAGAAGATGTAATTGACAAATCAAGGCATAGATGGTGAATGGCTTAGGCAGTGAGACATAAGGTAAAATAGGGAATAGATTGACTTGAATTCATTCTACAGTACTTGTAGTTTTCAAAGAGCATTGCAACTGCAGAAAATGAATTAGTTTCTTGGATATTTTATTGACCTTACCTGCAGTCATCAGTGACATGGCATCTACTGATTAAACATAACTATTCCTTTCCTTGAGTGTCTGCCAATTGAAAAAAAAAATCTGAATTATCAATTGCAGATTCTCATGAAAATCAAATCAAAATGTCATTGAAACAAGTTTGGTCATGTCTCAAATTCTGTTCTAGTTGTTTTTACAATTTTAGAGATTCACCTAAAACTTTATACCAGAGGCTTTCAGACAACAGACATATGTAAATCCTCAGTTAATGAAAAAGGAGCAAGAGGCTCATTTCCAGGGAGAAAATAAATACTTAAGAATCAGTTTCTGAGTCTGAATGAGATAAACCAGTGGGAAGTTGTTGAAACTACCATCACTAATGTATACTAGTAAATGAGAGCAAAGAGATATCTGGAGAAAGTTTTCACCTTGCCACAAAGTTTCTGGAAAAAATATTTCTTTATTAAAACTGATAAAGTCCAAGATTTTTTTTTAAATAGTCTATTGATAAATGTAATTGTATTGAATTTCATGGGAGAACATTTTGAGAAATCACCTGAATGGAATAACCTCAGCAAGATGGCGAGATAGGTGGTTTTCAACTTGTTTTCCTTACAGCAATACCAAAACAGAGATAATATACCTCTGTGAAATTCTCAGTACCTGAGAATGAGGCTGATGTATTCCTTTGGACCATAAAAATTGAGAAAAAGAAGACCAAAAAAAGTAGTTTCCCTTTGATTTCATTGCCCTCCCTGAGTCCTGCACAATGCCTCACTGAGAGGTTGCCCCTGGGTTAGCTTTCTCCAGGGGAAGACAGAGAGCCCAAGATGAACAGCTAGCTTCACCAGCATTATAGGATACATCCTGGAAGTCCCACTGAGGTCTCTCCTTAAAAATACCAGTGGTAGAATAATCAGGACTAGAACCCCAGGGATCAGTTAGAGATGAAGAAAGGGGTGGGGCTTATAGCAATGGGTATGTGGATCTTGGTGGACTGTGTTCTTGTGGTGGTGGCACATAAGCAGAAATCCCAGCCAGTGACTGCCTATTTGCAAAGACAACTGGATGATCTCAAGAACTAAGGAGATTGGTTGAGAGTTTTGCCTGGTTTGGGTCCTCAGCAAATGGGCTGTATAAGCTGTAGAGTCCAATCTACAGTTCCACCCAGACAGCAAAGCAGATCAACAGCACTGCCCATCTACTGAACATGACTTCAAGCCTCACCAGACCATGAAGCCTCGTCTGAGACCCTAAGCAGTGGGGAGCACAACTTACAAACCCTCTGGTACAAAGATTTTAGCCAGGAACTTCACCCACCTGTAGAGTACAACCTTTGGCCCCACTTGACCAGGATCCCATGCAATGATTCTTGAAGCCTCAGAGCACAGCCTATGGTACTGCCTATGGAGAGCAGCATACAGCCTTGCCTGGCAGCAGAGAACAGCATGTGACCCTGCCCAATTGTAAGCTATAGCTTATAGCCCTACCCAGTTTAGGAGTATACCTTGAACCTACCTGATCATGAAGCACAGTCCATGACCATGTCGTGGCCCTGCCTGAAGAAGAGTCAAACCAGTGGCACCATCCAGCTGGGGCCATAGCTTAGGGTCCTGCCTAAACAGAGATGATTGCAGAGCTCAGGCTTTAGCCCCACCCAATTGTGGAATCTAGACAGCAGCACTGTTGTACCTGACCCCACCAGCCTGTAACTCCAGCTGGACTTAAGGAAATTGCAGAGCAAAGGAAGTCAAACTGACCAAGGAGCATGGCCAGAGCCTCAGATTTTCAGAGCAGAAAAGACATTTGACAAAATTCAACATCCATTCATGATAAAGTATCTTAACAAATTACATAAAAGGGCACCTCAACATTTTGAAGGCCATATATAGAAATAACATGGCTAAGATCATTCTCAATGGTGAAAGGTTGAAAGCTTTTCCACTGAGATCAGGGACAAAAAAAATGGTGCCCACTTTCACCATGCCTATTCAACGTAATGCTAGAAGTCTTAGCCAGAGCACTTAGGTAGGAAAAAGAAATAAAAGCCATCAAATTGGAAGGGAAGAAATAAAATAGTCTATGTTTGCAGGTGACATGATCTTGTACATAGAAAACCTTAGAGACTACATAAAACAAGCAAACAAAATCTGTTAGAAATAATAATCAAATTCTATAAAGTTGCAGTATACGAAATCAACGTAAAAAATCAGTTGAATTTCTGTACACTAACAATGAACTATCTGAAAAAGAAATAAAGAAAATAATCCCATTTACAAGAGAACCAGGAACTATAAAATGCTTAAGAATTAATTTAAGCAAGAAGGTAAAAACACACAGAAATTGTAAGATATCTTAAGTTCACATATGAGAAGAATTAATATTGTTAGAATGTCCATTCTACACAAAATGATCTATAGATTCAATGCAATCCTTATCAAAATTCTAATGTTATTTTTCACAGAAGTAGAAAAAAAATTCTAAAATTGTGTGGAGCCAGAAAGACCTGGAATACTCAAAGCAGTTTTGAGATAGAAGGACACAGTTGGAGGTACCACACTTCAAAGCACAGTTGACAATTGAAAAACTCAGCTTTGAACTGTGTGGGTCTACTTATATGCAATTTTTTTTTGGATAAAGTACAGTTCTGCAAATGTATTTTCTCTTCTTTATGGTTTCCTTAATATTTTCTATTCTCTTGTTTATCATATTGTAGGAATACAGTATATAGTTACATAACATACAAAATATGTGTTAACTGACTATGTTATCAGTAAGGCTTCTGGTCAACCATAGGCTATTAGTAGTTAAGTTTTGAGGGGGTTAAAATTTCTATATTAATTTTCTATTGAAAGGGGTTGGTAGGCACCTCTAACCTCTGCAATGTTCAAGGGTCAACTATATATTACAAAGTTCTAGAAATCAAAACAGTATGATATTGACACAAAAACAGATGCATAGATCAACAAAACAGAATCAAGAGCCCAGCATATATAATCAACTAATACTTGGCAAGGAAGCCAAGAATACTCAATGGGGAAAATATAATTTCTTTAGTAAATTAAGTATTTTTCCTAAGCTGGAAATTTCATCACATGCAAAAGAATAAAACTAGAGTCTTATCTTATACCACTTACAAAACTTAAATTGAGGTTAAGGTGGCTCAGTGAGTTAAGTAGCCACCTTCTGCTTAGGTCATGATCCCAGGGTCTTTGGGATTGAGTCCTGCATTGGGCAACTTGATTACGCTCAGTGGAGAGCCTGCTTCTCCCTCTGCCTGCCACTCTCCTGCTTGTGTACTCTCGTTCTCTCTCTCCATGTCAAGTAAATAAGAAAATCTTAAAACAAACAAGCAAAAAAGAAAAAAAAAAA